>JARYHS010000193.1:0-57694 GCA_031002005.1 Vandiemenella viatica | reverse complement strand
GAAAAATGTGGATGAACATATCTCTGATAACAAAAGCGTGATTCAAAGAAAGTTAAAATGTGGCTTCTATCATTCAGCGACTTTGTGATAAAGTTAAAACAACGACACACGGGACATTGTTAATGAACGGTTGATCTACGAAATTCAAAGTGTAACAATTTATTATCAAATTACTCGAAAACTTAAGTTCTTTAACTCACATCAAATAGGTGCAGGTCCCGATTAGATGTTAGGCAATTAATCCCCAAACAAATTAATTTATCTTCCTAGAAAACGGCACTTATTACATTGATTTGATTACAGATTTAAATCATCCGATTCCCATCCGGTACAAATATTTAAAAAATAATCGTGTTTTTTTTTTTTTAATAAATAAGACCGTATGTTGGGCATCAAACTGGAATAGCCATTTGCGTAATTAATAATTAATATCAGTAAAATGTTAAGTCTCAGCTAATATGAAATAAACATTATTTAACTGAAAGGTTTTTTCAACCGAATGTTACATTTATTTTCCCACAATGCATAGAAACGTAATACGTAACATTTATCATGATCATTGTCAACTGTACTTTAATAATCAATAAAATAAGTTTATGGGCTTCTCAAGTTCAGATTTTCATTGTGGCTTTACGTAACGTCGACGTCGAGGCCATTAGAGGCAGGATTTTTATTTTTTTAACTTATGACTTTATGCCTCGTGTAACGTCGACATAAGAGCTGTAGCAAACCGCATGTATTCGTTACTGAGTAACGGGTTCGTCGCCTGACTCCAAGTACCGAATCGTTACGCACAAATTCATTTCGTTAGTCGCATTTGTCGTGCAGATGTCAGTTTGATTCGATAAACGAACGAACACCACGTATCATGCGCATGCGCGACCTGGAACGGTTCGCCCAGTGTTTGAATGAACAGGTTTTTGTTTTTAAACTAGTTGATTTAAATGTACTGCGATTGTGATGTTAGGTATTATTCTGACGTATGTAATATTCAATGTACTAAATCAAATGTACTAACAATTAACCTAAATTTACTTTACTCAATGAACAATTTACTTGAACTTTACAAAGTACTAACGCAATCATTCATGCGATGCATCATGATAGTGCTCAATTGCATCAGAAGCAATGTGACATAGCAATCAACGAATTTTATTTACCGCAGGATCCATGTGATCAATGCGGTACTACCTTTGATGTTGAATGTTTGTTGTAACCGCGACATAACAACAACGAATCTAATCACAGAAAGATAAGAATTTTAAAAAATAAATGAAAATAGGAAGACAGTGTTCGAATCTTCTATTTAAAAACGAAATACTTTGATGAGATTATTATATTATAATATTTGTTAAATACGTGTATCATTATCGTATCAGGCTTGTATGCAGGGTTTTGAGTAGACTACTTTAAAAAAATAACTGTCAGTGGTTATTGTCACTAGATGTATCACAGTCAGGTGGAATGTCAGGCCTGTTTTCTGTATGCAAAAAAGTGTTAGTTTTGAAATTAGATTATTCTTTCGAATATAACATTCTATTACAGTAAACCATGTGTACATTCTCAGGTTTTCTATAAGATCCATGTGCTAATTACTTTACTTTAACTTTAATCCAAACGAACAACTTACCTAAACTTATTTTACTAAATAAACAATTTACTTAAACTTTACCAAGTATGAGGAAGTGCCCCGTATGCGTCCCGACTCGATGCGAATGCGATGCTTCATACTAGTGTTCGATTGTACCAAAAGTAACGAGTAACGATTCGAAAATAACGGGTACTGATTGGTTTAGTAACGAATACATACGGGTACAGAATTTCTAGTTATTTTTACAGTTTTGGTCGACATCGCCGTCTAGGTCATTAGAGGCGGGATGGGTTTGGAGACAAGGAAGGGGAAGGAATTCTGCCATGGCCTTTTGAAAGAAGTATCCCATCATTCGCCTGAAGTTATTGGGGGTAATCATGGAAGTAGGAGGTAGTAGCCGATTCAAGCCAGAAACCGGGAAAACCCGTGACGTCACAACATGGCCGCCCCCGTTTGGTGTGATCAAGATGGCCGCCGAGCGCACCGCCCGGTCAAGATTGCCGCCCCCGTTTGGTGTGACCAAGATGGCCGCCGTTAGTTCACAGATCGGCCGCACAGATGGCACCATCTCCCAAGGGCTTAATTTCTAGTTCATTTGGTGGCGGCTAGATGGCGTTCGGTGGCATTATTTCCGGCGCGCTTTGCGAAATGTGTACACTGTTTCAACGACTGTTATCTCTGTTTACTAAGCGTGACGAAATATGTATTCCTAGCGTCCTGTTAAGCAAGCACTGGACATCTTGGCTACTATCGACACACAGTAAAATATTTTGTATCGTGAAAAATACTTAAGCGATTTTTTTACGTGAACAGACATCGGTAGCGTAGGGGTTAGAGTGCCGAAGGTCGCCGGTTCGAGTCCGGCCGCGGTGTTTTTATTGAAAAAGCCGTTCCAACTCGTCAATTTCAAAATTTTAGTTTCCATACCTAGAGAGGATACCTGCCTTGAATAAAAAAAGCATAAATATTTCCTTTTAACGGGAAAAAAAGCGTCATAAACTCCAAATATAAATTCTATGTGTACCTGTTTTCATGAAATTATTTAGCGTTCTTGCCTCGCATTCGGGAGGACGGAGGTTCCAGGCATCCATGGTTTCCCAAAATCACTCCAAGTGAATGCCGGGGATGCTTCCTTTAAAAGACCATGACCGAATTCCTTCCCGTCTCTAAAGACCTCGCTGTTAACATAAATTCCGTTCATCGAAGCAGGCAGACATTAAAAATTAATTCACCGACGAAGAGACGGGAAACAAACTCACTTTTTCATTATGAACAATATAATATAACTCACGAGTGTCACCTACAGTCCGTGTATTTTAAAGGATGTATTAAATTAGGGGTATTTATATTTTTATTTATATTTCTCGTGTCCAGGACATAACAAGTTGAATAAACAAATAACATTAATTAATTAATATTAACTATAAACACAATTATATAGAATGTGACCAGAATTCCTCCAGATATAAAACCGAGGAAGAATTCTATGTGTACCTGTTTTCATGAAATTATTTAGCGTTCTTGCCTCGCATTCGGGAGGACGGAGGTTCCAGGCATCCATGGTTTCCCAAAATCACTCCAAGTGAATGCCGGGGATGCTACCTTCAAAAGGCCATGGCCGAATTCCTTCCCATCCTTTCCCGTCTCTAAAGACCTCGCTGTTAACATAAATTCCGTTCATCGAAGCAGGCAGACATTAAAAATTAATTCACCGACGAAGAGACGGGAAACAAACTCACTTTTTCATTATGAACAATATAATATAACTCACGAGTGTCACCTACAGTCCGTGTATTTTAAAGGATGTATTAAATTAGGGGTATTTATATTTTTATTTATATTTCTCGTGTCCAGGACATAACAAGTTGAATAAACAAATAACATTAATTAATTAATATTAACTATAAACACAATTATATAGAATGTGACCAGAATTCCGCAATCTTGATGGCCTTCTCGTTTGCCCTGTAAAGGTCGTCGATATTGCAGGTTTCAGGGAGATTCCTGCATATCAGAAGATGTTGTGGGTTCTGAAGCTCGCCACATTCACATAGATCGTTGTCATTAGTGTACCCCCATTTTTTAATATTATATTTACATCGGGACACTTCAGTTCTTAGTCTGTTTAGAGCCTTCCATATAGCATATGGCTGATTACATCCCGCAGCCGGTGCCTCTTTGATGTTCCTCCACCAGGACAAATTTCAAAATTAGGGGTAATGAAATTGTGTGTCTGTGAATGTCATGTCCGTCCTGTTGGTGTGTCTAATTAGCTAGAATAAATTCATTCTCATGCAAATACTTAATAATAATGATGTGAGTAACTTCAGCACTCGGGAATTCGATCCGAGGGGGTGTGCTAGGCGAAAAGAAAACATTAAGTTCTCGCCCGTGTAAATCTACTTATATGTCATTTTCTCATTGCCACAACTATTTACCCACCCAAATTGAGTGTCCTTAGCTGTACTTTGTCTAAAATTCCAATCAATCCCTTGTGACACATCAGTGATTGACACCTTTAACTGTATTTTACAGCACAGCACGTATGTTCCAGGAACGAAATACGTCTGTTAATCTTACTAATTTCACCCCTGTCGAATCGAAGTACGCCAGTCCTATGTGATAAAATCGAGTCACGCTAAGGCAGTGCTTTCGCAAAGTCTTCTCCTAATCAGTAGCAGGGATTCCAAGTTCACTTAAGGTGGTTCTACTGCAGTTTTCCAAGAAAATTCTCCCCTTTTCCAGGAAATTATTTTTCAATAAATCAGGACCCAGGGGAGTTCTCCATTCGGTTTAAAATGTTCCCATCTAACGCCAACCTTCGGATTCAGGACCAAGTGTGACATTTGATTGTAATTTCATGCTTCATCCAACTAACCACGATAAAAGTGACATAATACCCTTAGCTAACTTGATCATCAAACAGACATCATAACCCACATTTTCATAGAAGACCCCCACACATCAACAAGTATCCAAAACGTCACCATAGGTTCTATTACGCCTAAGATAGCGCTCACACTTGAACTGTCGTAAATTGTTAGGTCAAAGTGGGTGTTTAGATATTTTATCCACTCAGACCTCATCACTTAAAGTCTAGTGCGAGATTGTGGTCATGGTCAACTTAGGCTCCATACACCACTCAGAATTATTCCACCAATATCCATTCTAACAGCATTATACGCCACCTACAGCCCCTCAACACTCTTCCTATCTTCCAATGACATCCCAGCCCCAGCTCCTTTATTATGTCACTTACTGAATATTTTCCACAGATAAATATAGCTGCCATCTTTTGTACAAAAAATGTGGACTCCATACTACACCACACAAGCAGTGGTCTGACTGTGGATTTGTACCCAAGTCCTTCGCTTCTCTGATACACCCCCTCATCACCCTCTCTGTTAAATGATTTTTATCCCGAAGTGCATGTAATGAAAAACGTGAGGAACACAATTCGTATGTCAACACAAACGGCAGTAAACTGTAAAGAGCACAATGAAATGGGAGACTGCCTAAGCCCTGAATCAATGGTTAGAAGCACACGTTGATAGTGAGCATAATTCTAGACTCAAATCCACAGAGGGATGACACACGCACATTTCCATGCCTACAGCGAGGTCGACAGAAAAACCAGCACCAAGACAGAACTCCCACAGAGGAAGAAGACACACACATACACACACACACGCGCACGCACACACTTGTACATGCATACAGCGAGGTCAATAGAACTAACAGCAAGCATCATGAAAACGATGAAGTGGGGCAGAATTGTCGTTACCACTGATTATCTGGACAGAACTATCCTTACAAAAATCATCAGACAGACGAGTTAAAGTCAGGTACCGCCATACTTACGCTTACATGCACAAAGAGAGACGCAGATACACATGTCCAAGTCTACACAACTACCGGTACCAATCATGGAAACAAAAAAGTGGTGTAGTACTCTCATGACTGGCTGAAAAACAGAAGTCTCCTTACATATCATCAGCCTGGCGAGCTAGAAGGTGTGCAAAAGATGACATATTTTCACCATAAATAGTGTTCATCACGCCCCAGTTGATTACATTTACCATCAACACGTCTCTCCCACACCACAACCCTTTCTACCATTCAGTAAAAAAGTGACGCAGGTACCATGAGTTGCAATAGACACTTGGCTATCAGATCTCACCCACAAATCCATACATCTCAATACACTAGCACAAACAAACATAAGTGGAGGGGACAGCAAAATCATTCGTCCGTCTCTCCCACACTGCAACCCTTTCTACCATTCAGTAAAAAAGTGACGCAGGTACCATGAGTTGCAATAGACACTTGACTATCAGATCTCACCCACAAATCCATACATCTCAATACACTAGCACAAACAAACATAAGTGGAGGGACAGCAAAATCATTCGTCCAGAGAGACGTGTTTATAGAAGGTATTACCATATTTACACATACAGACACAGAGAGAGACGCACAAACACTCACATTTCCATGCATTCAGCGAGCTACACACAACATCCAGCCCCAATCATGGCGAAGAAAAAGTGGGGTAGAACCCCCCATGACTCATAACTGACCAAAAAATCATCAGTAACATATGTTCCAGGCACCATACTCTTCACATCAACATCATCTCATTTATTTCACACTACAGACCTCACTACCATCCAGTATCATGTATGCTAGGTACAAAACTGCTCACATCAGCACCAACACGTCTATCCCATACCTAAGCTTTTCTGCCATTCAGTAACATGTGCCACCCATGTACCACGAGTAGCAGTAGACACTTGGTCATCAGACAGATATCATAACTCCCATATTCATACTAGGTCTCACCCACAAATCCATATGTCACCTCACACAAACATAAGTGCACCCACAAATCCATACATCTCAATACACTAGCACAAACAAACATAAGTGGAGGGGACAGCAAAATCATTCGTCCGTCTCTCCCACACTGCAACCCTTTCTACCATTCAGTAAAAAAGTGACGCAGGTACCATGAGTTGCAATAGACACTTGACTATCAGATCTCACCCACAAATCCATACATCTCAATACACTAGCACAAACAAACATAAGTGGAGGGACAGCAAAATCATTCGTCCAGAGAGACGTGTTTATAGAAGGTATTACCATATTTACACATACAGACACAGAGAGAGACGCACAAACACTCACATTTCCATGCATTCAGCGAGCTACACACAACATCCAGCCCCAATCATGGCGAAGAAAAAGTGGGGTAGAACCCCCCATGACTCATAACTGACCAAAAAATCATCAGTAACATATGTTCCAGGCACCATACTCTTCACATCAACATCATCTCATTTATTTCACACTACAGACCTCACTACCATCCAGTATCATGTATGCTAGGTACAAAACTGCTCACATCAGCACCAACACGTCTATCCCATACCTAAGCTTTTTCTGCCATTCAGTAACATGTGCCACCCATGTACCACGAGTAGCAGTAGACACTTGGTCATCAGACAGATATCATAACTCCCATATTCATACTAGGTCTCACCCACAAATCCATATGTCACCTCACACAAACATAAGTGCAGGAACAGCACATCATACATCCAGAAAAACGAGATAAAGGAAGGTATCACCACATTTACGCAAAAAAACACACAGAGATAGAGACGCATACACACGTACATTTCCATGCCTACAGCGATCTCGACTCAACAACTAGCCCAATCATGGCAACGAAAAAGTGGAACAGAACACCCATGACTGGCCAAAAATCATAGAAAGACACACTCACATTTCAATGCATTCACACAGTTCCATTCATCACCACACATAACTGGAGGAAAGAGACTGAACATGCTAGATCCAAACTGAAGAGTTACAGGATATGTGAAGTTTGAAATCACAGCCACATCTCGCCCACACCGCAACCCTTTCTGTCACCACGAGTAGCAGTAGACACTTGGTCATCAGACAGATATCATAACTCCCATATTCATACTAGGTCTCACCCACAAATCCATATGTCACCTCACACAAACATAAGTGCAGGAACAGCACATCATACATCCAGAAAAACGAGATAAAGGAAGGTATCACCACATTTACGCAAAAATACACACAGAGATAGAGACGCATACACACGTACATTTCCATGCCTACAGCGATCTCGACTCAACAACTAGCCCAATCGTGGCAACGAAAAAGTGAAACAGAACACCCACGACTGGCCAAAAATCATAGAAAGACACACACACACTCACATGTCAAAGCATTCACGCAGTTCCATTCATCACCATACATAACTGGAGGAAAGAGACTGAACATGCTAGATCCAAACTGAAGAGTTACAGGATGTGTGAAGTTTGAAATCACAGTCACATCTCTCCCACACCGCAACCCTTTCGGTCATTTAATAACATGTGACCCAGGTACCATGAGTTACAATAGACACTTGTCTATCAGACGGGTATCATAACCTCCATATTCATACTAGGTCTCACCCACAAACCCATACGTCTCCACACAAGCACAAACATATGGGAGGAACAGCAATTCATACGTCCAGATAAATGAGTTTAAGGAAGGTATCACCATACTTACGCATACAGACACAGAGAAAGACGATATCCATGCCTACAGCGAGCTCAACATAACAACCAGCCCAATCATGGCAAAGAAAAAGTGGGACAGAACCCCCATGGCTCAAGACTGACAAAAAAAAATCATCATTAACAAACTCCTCACATCAAAATCATATCATTTAACTCACACTACAGACCTCTCTGCCATTCAGTATCGTTGGTAATATGTACAAAGCTAATTTCATAAGTTGCCACATACATACAAGTAATTGCAGGAAAGGGTCCCGACACACGACATCCACACTGAGGTGTTACATGATAGGCAGATGATAGCATGTCTTTACAATACATCTCAGTGCTCACCACACATACTTGATTTTTAATGTGCCATCAGTATAGCTGGTGGCTGGAACTAAGCTCTTGGCAATGTTTGGTCAAAAGTCATTTGTTAACAGGAGCTCATCAAAGACAAATTTTGGGTGAACATTCCCAGGCGGGCGCGGTGCGAGGTGGACACCCCTTCCTCGCAGCGGACGCGTACATCGTGTTCTAGTAGGTCGGTATACCGGCGCATATTACCGCCTCGAGCGCAATGAAATTCCGGTCTTCAGTGCGGTCCTAAAAATGCGGTTACCGGTAGTAGGTCCCGGTCGGAAAACTCCGGTAAACCATCGCAGTCCGCGCTTTTAGACCGGCGTATTACGGTATTTCTGTCTGCAGTGGGGGAGGGTGGCCACCTCGCGCCGCGCCCGCTTGGGCAGGTTGACCCAAAATTTGTGATTGATGAGCTACTATTAACAAATGACTTTTGACCAAACATTGCCAAGAGCTTAGTTCCAGCCACCAGCTATACTGATGGCACATTAAAAATCAAGTATGTGTGGTGAGCACTGAGATGTATTGTAAAGACATGCTATCATCTGCCTATCATGTAACACCTCAGTGTGGATGTCGTGTGTCGGGACCCTTTCCTGCAATTACTTGTATGTATGTGGCAACTTATGAAATTAGCTTTGTACATATTACCAACGATACTGAATGGCAGAGAGGTCTGTAGTGTGAGTTAAATGATATGATTTTGATGTGAGGAGTTTGTTAATGATGATTTTTTTTTGTCAGTCTTGAGCCATGGGGGTTCTGTCCCACTTTTTCTTTGCCATGATTGGGCTGGTTGTTATGTTGAGCTCGCTGTAGGCATGGATATCGTCTTTCTCTGTGTCTGTATGCGTAAGTATGGTGATACCTTCCTTAAACTCATTTATCTGGACGTATGAATTGCTGTTCCTCCCATATGTTTGTGCTTGTGTGGAGACGTATGGGTTTGTGGGTGAGACCTAGTATGAATATGGAGGTTATGATACCCGTCTGATAGACAAGTGTCTATTGTAACTCATGGTACCTGGGTCACATGTTATTAAATGACCGAAAGGGTTGCGGGTGTGGGAGAGATGTGACTGTGATTTCAAACTTCACACATCCTGTAACTCTTCAGTTTGGATCTAGCATGTTCAGTCTCTTTCCTCCAGTTATGTATGGTGATGAATGGAACTGCGTGAATGCTTTGACATGTGAGTGTGTGTGTGTCTTTCTATGATTTTTGGCCAGTCGTGGGTGTTCTGTTTCACTTTTTCGTTGCCACGATTGGGCTAGTTGTTGAGTCGAGATCGCTGTAGGCATGGAAATGTACGTGTGTATGCGTCTCTATCTCTGTGTGTTTTTTTGCGTAAATGTGGTGATACCTTCCTTTATCTCGTTTTTCTGGATGTATGATGTGCTGTTCCTGCACTTATGTTTGTGTGAGGTGACATATGGATTTGTGGGTGAGACTTAGTATGAATATGGGAGTTATGATATCTGTCTGATGACCAAGTGTCTACTGCTACTCGTGGTGACAGAAAGGGTTGCGGTGTGGGCGAGATGTGGCTGTGATTTCAAACTTCACATATCCTGTAACTCTTCAGTTTGGATCTAGCATGTTCAGTCTCTTTCCTCCAGTTATGTGTGGTGATGAATGGAACTGTGTGAATGCATTGAAATGTGAGTGTGTCTTTCTATGATTTTTGGCCAGTCATGGGTGTTCTGTTCCACTTTTTCGTTGCCATGATTGGGCTAGTTGTTGAGTCGAGATCGCTGTAGGCATGGAAATGTACGTGTGTATGCGTCTCTATCTCTGTGTGTTTTTTTGCGTTAATGTGGTGATACCTTCCTTTATCTCGTTTTTCTGGATGTATGATGTGCTGTTCCTGCACTTATGTTTGTGTGAGGTGACATATGGATTTGTGGGTGAGACCTAGTATGAATATGGGAGTTATGATATCTGTCTGATGACCAAGTGTCTACTGCTACTCGTGGTACATGGGTGGCACATGTTACTGAATGGCAGAAAAAGCTTAGGTATGGGATAGACGTGTTGGTGCTGATGTGAGCAGTTTTGTACCTAGCATACATGATACTGGATGGTAGTGAGGTCTGTAGTGTGAATAAATGAGATAATGTTGATGTGAAGAGTATGGTGCCTGGAACATATGTTACTGATGATTTTTTGGTCAGTTATGAGTCATGGGGGGTTCTACCCCACTTTTTCTTCGCCATGATTGGGGCTGGATGTTGTGTGTAGCTCGCTGAATGCATGGAAATGTGAGTGTTTGTGCGTCTCTCTCTGTGTCTGTATGTGTAAATATGGTAATACCTTCTATAAACACGTCTCTCTGGACGAATGATTTTGCTGTCCCTCCACTTATGTTTGTTTGTGCTAGTGTATTGAGATGTATGGATTGTGGGTGAGATCTGATAGTCAAGTGTCTATTGCAAACTCATGGTACCTGCGTCACTTTTTTACTGGAATGGTAGAAAGGGTTGCAGTGTGGGAGAGACGGACGAATGATTTTGCTGTCCCCCTCCACTTATGTTTGTTTGTGCTAGTGTATTGAGATGTATGGATTTGTGGGTGCACTTATGTTTGTGTGATGGTGACATATGGATTTGTGGGTGAGACCTAGTATGAATATGAGAGTTATGATATCTGTCTGATGACCAAGTGTCTACTGCTACTCGTGGTACATGGGTGGCACATGTTACTGAATGGCAGAAAAAGCTTAGGTATGGGGATAGACGTGTTGGTGCTGATGTTGAGCAGTTTTTGTACCTAGCATACATGATACTGGATGGTAGTGAGGTCTGTAGTGTGAAATAAATGAGATGATGTTGATGTGAAGAGTATGGTGCCTGGAACAATATGTTACTGATGATTTTTTGGTCAGTTATGAGTCATGGGGTGGTTCTACCCCACTTTTTCTTCGCCATGATTGGGGCTGGATGTTGTGTGTAGCTCGCTGAATGCATGGAAATGTGAGTGTTTGTGCGTCTCTCTCTGTGTCTGTATGTGTAAATATGGTAATACCTTCTATAAACACGTCTCTTCTGGACGAATGATTTTGCTGTCCCTCCACTTATGTTTGTTTGTGCTAGTGTATTGAGATGTATGGATTTGTGGGTGAGATCTGATAGTCAAGTGTCTATTGCAACTCATGGTACCTGCGTCACTTTTTTTACTGAATGTAGAAAGGGTTGCAGTGTGGGAGAGACGGACGAATGATTTTGCTGTCCCCTCCACTTATGTTTGTTTGTGCTAGTGTATTGAGATGTATGGATTTGTGGGTGAGATCTGATAGCCAAGTGTCTATTGCAACTCATGGTACCTGCGTCACTTTTTTACTGAATGGTAGAAAGGGTTGTGGTGTGGGAGAGACGTGTTGATGGTAAATGTAATCAACTGGGGCGTGATGAACACTATTTATGGTGAAAATATGTCATCTTTTGCACACCTTCTAGCTCGCCAGGCTGATGATATGTAAGGAGACTTCTGTTTTCAGCCAGTCATGAGAGTACTACACCACTTTTTTGTTTCCATGATTGGTACCGGTAGTTGTGTAGACTTGGACATGTGTATCTGCGTCTCTTTGTGCATGTAAGCGTAAGTATGGCGGTACCTGACTTTAACTCGTCTGTCTGATGATTTTTGTAAGGATAGTTCTGTCCAGATAATCAGTGGTAACGACAATTCTGCCCCACTTCATCGTTTTCATGATGCTTGCTGTTAGTTCTATTGACCTCGCTGTATGCATGTACAAGTGTGTGCGTGCGCGTGTGTGTGTGTATGTGTGTGTTCTTCCTCTGTGGGAGTTCTGTCTTGGTGCTGGTTTTTCTGTCGACCTCGCTGTAGGCATGGAAATGTGCGTGTGTCATCCCTCTGTGGATTGAGTCTAGAATTATGCTCACTATCAACGTGTGCTTCTAACCATTGATTCAGGGCTTAGGCAGTCTCCCATTTCATTGTGCTCTTTACAGTTTACTGCCGTTTGTGTTGACATACGAATTGTGTTCCTCACGTTTTTCATTACATGCACTTCGGGATAAAAATCATTTAACAGAGAGGGTGATGAGGGGGTGTATCAGAGAAGCGAAGGACTTGGGTACAAATCCACAGTCAGACCACTGCTTGTGTGGTGTAGTATGGAGTCCACATTTTTTGTACAAAAGATGGCAGCTATATTTATCTGTGGAAAATATTCAGTAAGTGACATAATAAAGGAGCTGGGGCTGGGATGTCATTGGAAGATAGGAAGAGTGTTGAGGGGCTGTAGGTGGCGTATAATGCTGTTAGAATGGATATTGGTGGAATAATTCTGAGTGGTGTATGGAGCCTAAGTTGACCATGACCACAATCTCGCACTAGACTTTAAGTGATGAGGTCTGAGTGGATAAAATATCTAAACACCCACTTTGACCTAACAATTTACGACAGTTCAAGTGTGAGCGCTATCTTAGGCGTAATAGAACTAGTGTCTGCACCTATGGTGACGTTTTGGATACTTGTTGATGTGTGGGGGTCTTCTATGAAAATGTGGGTTATGATGTCTGTTTGATGATCAAGTTAGCTAAGGGTATTATGTCACTTTTATCGTGGTTAGTTGGATGAAGCATGAAATTACAATCAAATGTCACACTTGGTCCTGAATCCGAAGGTTGGCGTTAGATGGGAACATTTTAAACCGAATGGAGAACTCCCCTGGGTCCTGATTTATTGAAAAATAATTTCCTGGAAAAGGGGAGAATTTTCTTGGAAAACTGCAGTAGAACCACCTTAAGTGAACATTTTGGAACCTGGCTACTGATTAGGAGAAGACTTTGCGAAAGCACTGCCTTAGCGTGACTCGATTTTTATCACATAGGACTGGGCGTACTTCGATTCGACAGGTGAAATTAGTAAGATTAACAGACGTATTTCGTTCCTGGAACATACGTGCTGTGCTGTAAAATACAGTTAAAGGTGCCAATCACTGATGTGTCACAAGGGATTGATTGGAATTTTAGACAAAGTACAGCTAAGGACACTCAATTTGGGTGGGTAAATAGTTGTGGCAATGAGAAAATGACATATAAGTAGATTTACACGGGCGAGAACTTAATGTTTTCTTTTCGCCTAGCACACCCCCTCGGATCGAATTCCCGAGTGCTGAAGTTACTCACATCATTATTATTAAGTATGTTGCATGAGAATGAATTTATTCTAGCTAATTAGACACACCAACAGGACGGACATGACATTCACAGACACACAATTTCATTACCCCTAATTTTGAATTTGTCCTGGTGGAGGAACATCAAAGAGGCACCGGCTGCGGGATGTAATCAGCCATATGCTATATGGAAGGCTCTAAACAGACTAAGAACTGAAGTGTCCCGATGTAAATATAATATTAAAAAATGGGGGTACACTAATGACAACGATCTATGTGAATGTGGCGAGCTTCAGAACCCACAACATCTTCTGATATGCAGGAATCTCCCTGAAACCTGCAATATCGACGACCTTTACAGGGCAAACGAGAAGGCCATCAAGATTGCGGAATTCTGGTCACATTCTATATAATTGTGTTTATAGTTAATATTAATTAATTAATGTTATTTGTTTATTCAACTTGTTATGTCCTGGACACGAGAAATATAAATAAAAATATAAATACCCCTAATTTAATACATCCTTTGAAATACACGGACTGTAGGTGACACTCGTGAGTTATATTATATTGTTCATAATGAAAAGTGAGTTTGTTTCCCGTCTCTTCGTCGGTGAATTAATTTTTAATGTCTGCCTGCTTCGATGAACGGAATTTATGTTAACAGCGAGGTCTTTAGAGACGGGAAAGGATGGGAAGGAATTCGGCCATGGTCTTTTAAAGGAAGCATCCCCGGCATTCACTTGGAGTGATTTTGGGAAACCATGGATGCCTGGAACCTCCGTCCTCCCGAATGCGAGGCAAGAACGCTAAATAATTTCATGAAAACAGGTACACATAGAATTCTTCCCGGTTTTATATCTGGAGGAATTCTGGTCACATTCTATATAATTGTGTTTATAGTTAATATTAATTAATTAATGTTATTTGTTTATTCAACTTGTTATGTCCTGGACACGAGAAATATAAATAAAAATATAAATACCCCTAATTTAATACATCCTTTAAAATACACGGACTGTAGGTGACACTCGTGAGTTATATTATATTGTTCATAATGAAAAAGTGAGTTTGTTTCCCGTCTCTTCGTCGGTGAATTAATTTTTAATGTCTGCCTGCTTCGATGAACGGAATTTATGTTAACAGCGAGGTCTTTAGAGACGGGAAGGAATTCGGTCATGGTCTTTTAAAGGAAGCATCCCCGGCATTCACTTGGAGTGATTTTGGGAAACCATGGATGCCTGGAACCTCCGTCCTCCCGAATGCGAGGCAAGAACGCTAAATAATTTCATGAAAACAGGTACACATAGAATTTATATTTGGAGTTTATGACGCTTTTTTTCCCGTTAAAAGGAAACATTTATGCTTTTTTTATTCAAGGCAGGTATCCTCTCTAGGTATGGAAACTAAAATTTTGAAATTGACGAGTTGGAACGGCTTTTTCAATAAAAACACCGCGGCCGGACTCGAACCGGCGACCTTCGGCACTCTAACCCCTACGCTACCGATGTCTGTTCACGTAAAAAAATCGCTTAAGTATTTTTCACGATACAAAATATTTTACTGTGTGTCGATAGTAGCCAAGATGTTCAGTGCTTGCTTAACAGGACGCTAGGAATACATATTTCGTCACGCTTAGTAAACAGAGATAACAGTCGTTGAAACAGTGTACACATTTCGCAAAGCGCGCCGGAAATAATGCCACCGAACGCCATCTAGCCGCCACCAAATGAACTAGAAATTAAGCCCTTGGGAGATGGTGCCATCTGTGCGGCCGATCTGTGAATTACGGCGGCCATCTTGGTCACACCAAACGGGGGCGGCAATCTTGACCGGGCGGTGCGCTCGGCGGCCATCTTGATCACACCAAACGGGGGCGGCCATGTTGTGACGTCACGGGTTTTCCCGGTTTCTGGCTTGAATCGGCTACTACCTCCTACTGAGGTCCTTCATGGTCAATCTCATCTTCAACTCTTCGTTTTTTGCTAAAGATAGCCCGTGGTCTATAGCGCGTGAGTGCATGCCTCTATTACTGCTATTAATGAAACAATGGTTGAGGATACAGCAGTATATTTACAACTCTTTCATAGAAAGGAACAATATTGAAGATACATAGAGTCTCGACTATGTACAAAGAACGGTACTATGCGCTTACAAGTTTAGAGAAGAGCAGAGGGTGGAGGCAGTGGCTAGGCTTCGGAGTCCGGTGTTCGGGCCCAGGCTGGCCCACCCGGGCCGGTGATAACTTCCGTCCGACGTCCACCGCCCGACCAAGTTCGACAAACCACTGTCTTGTGGCCTCCTTTATATACGCAATTACTGCTGATGTGACCCTCTAACGCCTCAGTTGCCTCAACATTGCCTCACCTCCGCCGACATTGCTAGAAATCCAGGCATGGCACGCGACACCATGTAGTTCTGGAAGCTCAACTGTTGTGATAGACGAAGAGGATTTATCCACCACCCACCAGCGATCCGATGTGGAGGACCTCATGTTTCCTAGGCACACTTTTAAACCTCCACCAGCGCAGGACTCCAATAGTGTGGAAACTAGAAACCAGTTTCAACACCAGCAGTCCAAAACTGAACCAGCGCCATCAATACAGAGATCTGCACACATCCACCCTATTGTGGTGCAATTTGAGAGCAACAATAAGACGCTCCATGATATGGTTGAAGCTGTAGTGAAGAGTCCCTTCGCTGCCAAAACTGACGGTGGTGATAAGATCAAGTTCACTTTAACCACAGCCGCTTATAGGGATGCTGAAGGACAGTAACATCCCATACTACACCTTTCCTTTTTGAGCTGTTACACTACTGAAAGTAGTCTTCAGTGGCATCCCAAGAACATTTCCCACTGAAGAACTGAAAGACGAACTGTCAGAGATGGGCTTTACTGTGGCCCAACTTCACCGTCCTGGCAGTAACATATTAATGCCCCTATTTCTTGGCTGATCCTTGCGGACTGCCAGGAAAACAGAGCAATCTTTGGGGTGGAGAGAATCTGCCACCTCAAAGTGAAGGTTCAGAAACATTGGTCAATGTCCAGACCTGCGCAATGTTATAACTGCCAGCGTTTCGGTCACGTGACCATGAATTGTAAAATGCGTCCAGTCTGCGTCCAGTACGCAGGCCAACACGGCTCTACCAAATGCACTTCACAGAAGGGATGAGACTCCGCCAAGTGATCCAACTGTGGAGGTGGACACGATGGCCAGTTATAAGAGCTGCCCGGCCTTCAAGAGAGCCAGAGACTGACTTAGAGGACAATCAACTAAACAGGTAAAGCCATCAGACAGTACACCAACAACAAATAGAACGGCGCGTCAAGACCTGAGTCCATCTCCAGGACAACCTTCCCGCAACAGGGCAAGATCAGGCTCCCAATGGCAAGGTGGAAAAGATGTACACGTCCCAGTCGCGCCACAGACAGAAGAGAAAGGCTGGATTGAAGAACGTAGCTGTGCAACAACATCCGTCGGCGAAAGAAGACGGCTCCAGTTCCAACAAAGAACGTGTCACCCATACAGGGCGCCCCGGTGGTCCATCTACCTGAACGCCTCCTGAGCAACGAATCCCACCAGTCGACCCAGTCACCATGTCACCTCCCATCAGCGAAGAATCACAGATGAAACAGACCGTGAAGTACAAGACAAACTTGACAGCCTAACAAACAAGCTGGAGTCTGCACTAAAGATTATGTGCCACCTTACCGAGCAACAGTATAGGCGCTTTCTTCGAGACCAAGTTGTCGACGTGTGTCTGGTGTCAGAGACCTTTTTGAAACCCTGTCTGCGAGCTGCAGTAGCCAACTACAGTTGTTATGCCCTGACAGACCCACCGCTGGTGGTGTAGCCGCGGTTTTAATTAAGAACAGTATTCCTCATCATGAAATAGTCCTACCATCCCTTCAGCAGATGGAAGCCGTCGGAGTCGAAGTGGCTACTGCTAATGGGAAGTTAGCCGTTATCTCATGCTACTGGCCTCCTCGAAGACAGCTCGAAGAAGTTGACTCTACGGCTCTGGCAGATGTCAGCGGAAAAGTTCTGATCGGCAGTGACCTTATTGCTAAACATACCGCCTGGAATATTAGGTACAACAATACAGCGGGTATAGCATTGAGACACCTCACAAACAGATACAACATGTGCATATGGGCACCAGAAGAGCCAACACACTACCCGACCAACAGCAATAGACCAGATACACTAGATATAGTTATCACCAATGGCATGCAAGGCTACGTCGCCAGTTCAGTCATAAACCGACTCTCCTCACGAACGGCCTAAGCCTATTTGGTAAATGGCACACAATAGAGGAGTCCAGACCACCACCACCAATACCTGGACAGTGCACCAAATGCCATTCATTCCAGCACACAAATGAAGCATGCAAACAGAACTGGAAATGCCCCCAGTGCGGAGAAGAACACCACCTCAGCAAATGTAAAGCACCGACCGAAAACCCTAAATGTACAAACTGTAACGGGGAACACTCCGCCCTCTCACATAAGTGCCCAATGAGGCAAAAGAAGTTAAGCAAAACATGCCAGTCAGAAAACTACAGGTA
Organism: Vandiemenella viatica; assembly: GCA_031002005.1. Lineage (NCBI taxonomy): Eukaryota > Metazoa > Arthropoda > Insecta > Orthoptera > Morabidae > Vandiemenella > Vandiemenella viatica. The sequence continues at coordinate 39,434 of JARYHS010000193.1, read as the reverse complement.
GTCAATGATCCCACCCCACACCCCAATAACAGTGGAAGACCTTTTTGAACAACACACCCCCAATGACGACTTCATCAGGGCAACAACCACCATCCTCCTAAATCTCTTCCAGAACAGAAGAAAAGAGGTAATGTCTATACTAAAACCAGTATTCAGACAACTCTTTCACAAAGACATTCAAATGAATCAATCTGGGCCCTTCATATCAGTTACAACCACCAAAACCACGCAATGGCCTCAAAAATAATCAAAAGCTAAGGTATTCAATCCAAACACAACCGTGCATAAACCGCTACAATGGCCCAAATAGATAGAAATAATTTACTATTTACTAACGCAGCTGGACTCAAAAGACGAAAGACCCTACTCTCCCGCTGCATTCGAAAAAACAATATCCACATAGCAAGAGTAGCTGAAACATGGACAAAAACGGACGAAGAAGCTAGACTACAAGGCTACTCCTCTTTCAGCAAACACAGACATGACGGCAGAGGGGGCGTGGCACTGTACATACGCAACGACATACCCGCCCGACGAGCACCACTCCCCCCACAATACGACAATACTGAGGCAGTTATGCCAACCATTCCAAGACATAACACCGAGCGGGGTGGTGTAACGGTTAGCGTTCTCGCGTCGCATTCGGGAGGACGGCGGTTCGAATCCCCGTCCGGGCATCCAGATTTGGATTTTCCATGGTTTCCCCAAATCACTCCAGGCAAATGCCGGGATGCTTCCTTCAAAAGGCCATGGCCGAATTCCTTCCCATTCCTTGCCCCCATCCTTGCCCCCCATCCTTTCCCGTCTTTAAAAGACCTCGATGTTAAAAAGAGACGTAAAGCAGTTAAAAAACAAGACATAACGACACAGACTCATACTGGTAGCCTGCATCTACAATCCACCGAACAATAGCCCACCTACAAACTTCCTCCGGTATATAATCTCATTCAAAGATTTTATAGTAATGGGAGACTTCAACGCCAGACACCCCTACTTAGACGACGAACAGGAAAACCAAAACGGACAACAATTATTCCAGCTACTCACAACTGAAAATATATGCAGACTACAAACAGGCGGACCGACCTTTATAGGACATCAGGGATACTCAACCCCTGACCACATATTACATAGCAACAACCTAACAGACAAAGTACATTTTGGCAGACTAGACGACAGCATAACGAGCGACCACGTTCCGATTATATTTTCCACAGCATCAATGCCAGGCACTCCCCCAGACCAGAACCATCAGACATAAAAAACGCGGACTGGGAAAAATACAAGGAAATAATCACAGAAAATCTGAAAACCCCAATGACTATAACTGACGCCACGGAAATGGAAAATATAAATTCACTACTGCAACAAACGATAAAAACTGCAATAGACCAGACCATCCCCACAAAAACCATACAAAACTGGAAACCGACTATTCCGCAAGGAGCCAGAGAAATAATAAAACAAAAAAGAAGGATTTACAGAGAAATCAAAAGAACAGGAAACAATGTCCTCAGACCACTATGGAACCGACTGAATAACCAAGCAAGACGCATAATATCTGAACACAAACGGACGGAATGGGGCAACACATGCCGACAACTAAACTACAGAGAAGGCCGCAAATTTTGGAATAAATTCTAGACACTTACAGGACAAAGACTACTAAAACCAACTACATTAGTCATCAACCACACCCAACGACAAATAACCGGCAAAAAGCCGAGGCCTTCAGACAGACCCTTAAAACAATACACGACTTCCCAGAAAACGAACTTTTCGACGAAAACTTCCGACAGGTAGTAGAACAACAAATACCGGAAATCCTAACAACAGCGACAGTACCGACTGAGAAAGAGACAGAACTGACAAAAGAAATTACAGACATGGAAATACTAACAGCAATCTGCTCTGGAAGAAACTCAGCCCCCGGTCCTGATGGAATAAACAGAATGCACCTCAGAAAAAGCCCGCTAGATGTACTAATACCTACCATTACCTTACTATTCAACTGCTGCATGACTTACGAAACGATACCGGACTCATGGAAAAAAGCAAAAATAATTATGATCCCCAAACCAAACAAACCAACCACTGACCCCAACTCCTACAGACCCATATCCCTCCTAAACGTAATCGGAAAAACCTATTACAGAATTATCACTGACAGACTACGAAAATACTTAGAAGAAAACTCCAAAATTCCAAACTTACAATCTGGTTTCCGAAGACTACACTCAACCAACGACCCACTACTGAAACTGACAGCGCACATAACAAAAAGCAACAATAGGGGACATTGCACCTTAGCAGTGTTCCTAGACATTAAACGTGCTTTCGACAATATCTGGCATGACGGACTGCTATACAAACTACATAAAATGGGAACACCAGACAAAATAATCCGAATCATCAAAACACAACTAGACAAAAGACAGTGTACAGTTTACTGCGACGACGCAACTTCTGACGCATTCACGCCAAAAGCTGGAGTAGCGCAAGGAGGGATATCCTCCACCCTGCTATATCTAGCCTATGCCTCTGACCCACCACCAGTAGAAACACAGGACGAAGACGAAGAAATGTTCGCCGACGATACTGCATACTGGTGCTCCGCCCCCAACACAAAATCTGCCAACAGACGTGCGTCTCGATACTTAGGACGCCTTCAAGACTTAATGAGTAAATGGCGGATCAAGCCAAACCCTGACAAAACACAGACAATACTATTCAGACACAGGAACCTAACTCAGAAAAGAACACAAAAAACAGAAGACATACAACTTACCCTGTAGAGACAACAGCTAAGACTGACTGACTGCGCGAAGTACCTAGGAATAAACATAGACAAATACCTCAACTGGAAAACGCACATCAGGGAAATACTAAACAAAATAAGGAAAAGACAAAACTTGATTCGACAGGTACAAGGACGCTTTTCGGATGCAGCGACCAGACGGCAATCCACACCTACAAGACGTACATAAGACCACTCATAGAATATGTAGCGATACCGCTCGCAGGAATGACCAAGACCACAGCCAAAAGACTATACGCGACTGAAAGACGACTACTGAGAAGCATACTGAAACTCCACTACAGAACTCCCTCAGAAGCTGTTTATGAAGCAGCAAAAATAACACCGCTACAGACAAGGCTGGCGATCCAAAGAGGGAAGTACGGATACAAGATAATGAAAAATAGACAGGACATGGTAAACCTTATGACTGTAAAACCAAGAACAACTGCCAAACAAAAATACAAATACATATACCCACCAAGAATAATAGCCCTAAACGCGAAACATACCTTCCCAGAGACAGATGACGAAGAAAATGAACTTACGCAAAACGAGCAACTACCACCCCACCTCGACGTAAGAGCGGGTCCAGCTGCACAACACCAACTATAAAACTAACATAGAAAAATAAAACAGAAGACCAAGCAACAACAGGACACAAAAAAGGAAGTAATGTAAATAACACAAAACAGTTGAGATGTAAATAGCTACAAAACCAAGAGAAATGCCAAATTATAAAAAGAAAAACTATGTTAAAATAAACTAGACAATAGTAAAGTAGAATATAAATAGTTAATATTAGAAATTGTTAAATAAGACTTAAAAAATAATATTATATGAACAAATGATGTAAAAATTTTGTAAAATGAATCAAATAATAAAAATGTATAAAAATAAGAATGTAAACCCAAGGCTGAATAGAGCCCCTGCTCTCCACCAGCCCGCCGCAAACCTTCAGTTGGTGGAATGAAACAAAAAACAAAAAAAACAAAACAAAAAAAACATCACTGTCGGTTATGGTAGAGGTCGAGGTTGGGCCCTGGAAAATTCATGAAGACCCGTCTTTCAACTACCATAAAACAAACTGGAGGCGCTACCAGGTGCTCCTACAGACTAAGCTAGCTGATCCACCCGAAATTAACAACATTGACGTTAACCTTTAATCTTTTGAGGCAGCTGTCAAAGATGAAACCACAGCTTGTACTCCAGCCAGGGTACCTAGACCAGCTCACACTCAGCAGCGTACCTCCCCCCCCCCTCACCCCCTGGCGGAAATCCGCCACAAAAAACCGGCTTGCTAAAGACAGGAAGCTTACGAAAACCCGGAGACCAGAAGACTAGTAAATAGCTTGCAAAGGGAGATAAAGCTTCGCTGATTAAGCATCGGACCAAGAGTGGGACTCAAGAGTCTCCATGCTCGACCCGGAGGTGGGGTCTCTATGGCTACAAAGAAGAAGACTCGCCAGGCGAAGGCAGCGACTCCCCCCACTGCACGGTGAAAGATTCCTAGCCGTCACTCCGGAGGAAATGTTCAACACACTTGCTGATGTCTTCGTGAAGAACTTCCAGCCCTCGCAAACAAATGTGGACCACACCCACCTTACAGCAGCCCAGAATCTACCTCGAAGCTGAAGACAATCATCAAATAGAGTACATCACCCCGGAGGAGGTATCAGTCAAAACTGCACCAACACAAAGCACCAGGGCGCAATGAGATCAGCAACACTCTCCACAGGCACCTACCACCGGAGGCCTCTGTCCACCTCGCCGCTATCTTTAATGTCATCTTGACACGACAGCTTTACCCTTGACTGTAGAAACACGCTATAATAGTGGAAATCCACAAAGCTGGGAAGACAAATACCTACCACAGAATTACAGGCCTATAAGTTTGCTCCCGGACCTTAGCAACGTTTTCGAACGGCTGCTACTAAAATGTCTATCTGCCTTCATAGAAGACGCTAATGTTATACCCAACCACCAGCTAGGATTTCAACGTGGTCATTCCACCAGTTGATGCGGGTAGCTGAAGTGGTGACCCACGCTTTCAACTTCAAGAACTACAGCGCTACGGTAATTATTGACATCTCGGTTGCCTTCGATTCCATGTGGTAACTGGGGCTCCTGCTCAAGCTCTACGAACAGGTACCACGGGGCCATACGTTAAGCTTCTAAAATCCTACCTCACTGACCAGACCTACAGCGTCAAGGTAGACAAGGCTTACTCCTCTACCAGGAACATCTACGCAAGAGCTCCTCAGGGCTCCGTGCTTGGGCCAGTGCTATACTCCCTGTACACCACTGACGTACCGACCAGCAATGGTATTCTGACTGCAACCTACGCTGACGACATTGCGTATTTGGCCACCAGTCGCAGTAGAGCACTAGCCACCCGGTGACTATAGGAAGTTCTCCAGGTAACCGAGGCCAAGGATAGAAGGTGGCGTATAGATATATATCCCACCAAGACTCAACACTCATGCAGACGCCCACTCAGAACAGAGCGGGACAGGACAGGGCCAGCCAGGGAGACATCAAGCTGACGACCCGGCCGCTGTTTCGGGCCTAATAGAGAGCCGCCCAGAAATACGTCGCCGCTGCAAAAACTTCTGACCCCGACGCCGTTCCGGGCCTCCGAGTGAGCCACTCGCGTTCTAGAAGTCGCAGACGATCGTGCTGCACACATAGCTTGTGTATAGCCTCTGCAACCTACTACTGCGCTGAACATGAGCAACTCACAGCCCGAAGTGGACGACACCAAGCGCGACGACATCTACTTCAGACTGTGGAACCATGGAAACAGAACTGAACGATGTGTACCATGGTCCAGATACCCAGAAGACACAATGAAGGAAATCTTCAATGGAAACCGATTGATGGAGTACGAGAACAAATATCTCATCGTCCGCCATGCAGGCCTCACTTACGAATGGAGACTTCCTGATGATGCCCAAAATCTCAAGGCTTGTCTGAAGGGGGAATTCTGTAAAGAAAGAACTTACTTCTACCTGGATGGAGAAGTAGAGGCCGGACACACAATTCCTGAGGAGCTAGCCACCATACCGCTTGTTTTTGCTGAGAATTTTTGTAAAAAGAAATTCTTCAGGAAAATAAACGGAAGAATAAAGCGCCAAAGAAGGAAACAGGCTACGTCCAAAGAACCAAGCCTCACAGACAACACGCCAGAACCACGAACGTGCGTAGCGCACGTTGCTGCTACACCACCGCCTCCAGTAATGCAGTTGGACTCTCCAGAATCGCCCGACCCGCTGCCGCCAGCTACGTTGGTGGATCATGGCTGCCTACTGCACTGAGGAAGAGACGCAGCTGCTGGAGGAGGGGCCGGAACAAGGACCGGTCCTACCGCTGACGGCGCAGTTCGAAGGCAACTTCGTGCAGCTGCTGGTCGAGTTTCACACGGAAACCTCGGACCACATCCTCGCCTTCCCAACCAGGGGAGGACTAAGATTCCTGCCACAGCACCCGGACCAGTTGCAGCGACTACATAAATTCCTGGAGGCCAACAACATACAGCACGTCCCTCAGCTACCAAGGAAGCCCACGAAGCTTGTGGTCCGTGGCCTTCCCGCCGATACACTCGAGCGGGAGGTTGCCGCGGAGCTCAACACCTGCGGGATCCTCACCAATGAGGTTCATCAGATGAGGAGACCAGGCACCGAGGAACGACTCCCGCTCTTCACTGTCCAGCCGGCCGAACGGATTCCACTGGCGAAGCGCCCTACCATGCTCCTTGGGCACAAAGTCAAAGTGGAAACCAAAAAGAAGCCACCACTCGCCCTCTCCCAATGTTTCCGGTGCAACTTCTTCGGGCATCTCGCCCGGGACTGCACTGGGCCACAGAGATGCGTACGATGTGGTGAAAATCACCACCTGACAAACTGTCCACAACCACGTGACTCTCCTCGTTGCTGCAACTGCAAGGCAACAACCCACGGAGCCAGCTGGGGTGGATGCCCAGCCCGACTGCGTCTCCGCCAGGAGAAGACAACGCCATCCGCGGCCAGACACAGAACGGACCGCGCAAGCGGCCCACAGCGACTGTGCAGGTCAACCGGCGGACACGGTGACAAACTACCTAGCGGCGCGAAGGCGGAGAGCGACAAGCGCCCCCATCACCACGCCAGACAAACTGTTGCGACCAAGCAGCCGACCGAGACGCGCTCCTGCGCGCCATTCGAGAGGTGAGTGCCAGTCCACCACCTCCTATAGTAAAAAAAAAAAAAAAAAAAAAATTTTAACAATAAAAATCTTAGAGTCAGATCTTTTTTCAACATAAGACAAAGACAGAAAGTCATGTTCAAAACCTATACTCAGACATTAGCCATAGGAATTATCCTGGTGCTAAGGACAGCACTGCAGACAAAAGTCTGCGCTAATTAAGGATGGATGGATGGAGCCATTGAGTTAACCAAGCGATTTGGGCCCCGTCGACCAACTCATCCAGACCCATCAATTCGCCTGTATGGTAGAGAAATCCCATGGTCCATCACGGCACGCTACATGGGGATGATTCTTGACAAGAGACTGAACTGGTGTAGGCACATCAACGAAGTCCGGCTCCACAGCCTCTACTCAATACTAAATAAGGACAGCATACGCCAGTGTCAAGCAAACCAGAAAGCTTCAGATCATTCAAAATATGGGCTTAAAGAGAGCCATGCATCTCCCGTACCGGTATACCTAAATTGAAGGACAGATTCGTCAGCTGGCGGAAATATTTTACAAAAATGTTAGGCAATGCAACAACCCGGCGGTCAACTCAATTGGTCGCTATGACAATAAACATAGAAGACTGCTCAGACTCCTAGCAAACTGATACCCAACAACAAGACAGACCGACAGTAAAGGATTGTAACGTCTTCATTACGTTGGAGGCAACGTCTTCGGACAAACACTCTACACTCCACCTGCCTGCAACCTAAGGTAGTGATGGTATCATGTGTGTGAGAGCAAAATAAAGAATTAATATGTATATGATATTGACAAACTGTAGTTAATTTGGAATTATTTACACGTAGCCACGTTGGCAGCAACTTAATTTTTTCCCATCATTTCAACAAACACTATTAACAAACACTCATATAGCAAAATTCTTAGTTGATGGTTAAGGTAGGGCATTGGAATTTTAAGGTAGGGCATTGCCCCACAATGCCCCCCCCCCCTTAGCTACGGCCCTGGAAGGAAGGTACCCTTTTGTTAATATACATAACGTTTAATACTTCATCTATCAATAAAACTGATGTTACAGAAATTGTAGAGTCAACAAAAATTCACCTAGAACTATTATATAATTTTAACTGAGCTATATTTGTGGTGCTGAATGAAAAGTTAACAGGTAGTATGCAATAAAATGGTAGAATAATTCCTCCCTTCGGTTGTAAATATTCCTGCCCTCATGATAGAACCTCAGAGGAATTTAGCGTATTATCACCATGTCACTGAAATCATTTTTGTAACAAAAAAATTTGTTGTTCACTGTTTAAAATTCCCCTAAAGCAAAACAATTATTACTTCTTTTTTTTTTTTTAGAATTTTTGTGTGTTTGTTTGGGCATCATGTAAAAAAATATCTATGAGATTTAGAGAGGGTTTGCTTATTGGTGAAAGTTAAATCTGAGATTTAGACTGATCTTGTTACATCTCTTGGCTACCGACAAATTGAAATCTGTTCTGAATATAAAACTTTTCCACTATATTCTGGATTCACTTCATAACTTCTCGGATAACGAGCTGCTAATGCAGGACGGCTGATTATTTACACAATTTGCCTGTAAGACCCAAAGCTGACACCGGGGTTATAGTATCGCCTTGGTGACTTAACTAACTGATCACGTGGATGGAAAGTTCTGTGCAATTTTCATAAAATAATTTGAATTTGACCATGTAGCCTAACAGAAACTCAACTTAAATGCTTAAAGGTCGCCACTAGATCTGTTTCCAAACCACAAATCTAGAAAAGGTTCCAAGATAACTACTAAATCACAAAAGTTCACTTTCAGAAAAATTTAAAGTTTTATTTTCAAAGTCACATTTACTAAAATGCATTTCACAGTTGAGTAGGCAAATCAAACATTCTTTTCCAAAATATTGCAGATTGTGGAGAGAAATTTTACCGACCAAACCCCTTTTCAGAAATTCAAGGTTCTAGCAGGCTATCACACCAAAGTACCAATATGGCCGACTTGGTAGCTTCAACTTTCAGCAGATTTCCTACCCGCCCCGACAAGAGACTGACGCAGGCTCAGTCACATAATGCTCCCAGGATATAGAACAGACAAAGCATGATGGCGGAGGGGTCCTTATATAGCGATTACCAAAATCAGTGAGGTAAGAAGCTGTATCACATCTTTTCGCTTCCGCGAGACCAAAAGTGTGTGTAATTTATTTGACGATCCAGATTATTAAAGTGTTTTAACTTTGACAACGTCTAGACTTATCTACTAGAAGTCCAACGGCAGTTTAGTGGGAAATTTAGAGTGATTAGTTTTAAAGTTTTATTTAATTCCGCGTGGTGATACAAATCTCTGAAGTAGGGGATTACCCCAAACGTTTGAATTTTTACAGCGACAATCAACAACAATCTATCTTTCAAAAACTTAATTACCAGACAAATGCTAAAACTTTTTACTAAAACCATTATATATTCGGAATCGTCTTTATTAGGGCTATCTACTGATATAAATTTCAAATTAATATTTCTTTTAATTAAAATTGCTAACTAAACTTTGCCAAATTCTTTAATTTTATTACCAAAATATCGGGAACAATGCTCACTATAGCTAGTGATAAAAGATCAGTTGTAGCTTTACTCGATTCAAGGATATCTCGAATCATAGATTTTCTACTATTCTGATCTCGTGTTTCAAAACATGAACAAACCAGAATATCTCTTAAAATAAACGTTTCGCAATATGATAAATACAATTTAAAATGATTTTTATGGCGAATTGTCCCTGTGGGAAAGATTACAGTAAAATTCCTTCAAGTTGACAATTACTCTTCTCGAAATTTGTAACATAAGCAACTTTACAATCGGTCTATAGAAACTTCACCACTAGGGAAACTAGAATTTTGCCGAAATTCTGAGGTGCTTACATGTCCTCTATGAATTTAATTATCTATGCCAAAAGTAGCCTCTGTAACATCTCGGAAAGTCTAAGAAATAAAATTAATTACCGTTAAACTCATCAATTTTATTATTGTATCAGTTTACAAGACAATATCTTTCCAATTGGACGTCTCCACCACTGCCCTCACTATCCAAACATTGTGTATTGTATATATAGGCGACTTTAGCAGCCGACATACATTCTGGTGCAACCCAAATAGTGATGATGATATTAGAGAGAAACTTACTGCCAAGGGCGTATCCAGGATCAGAACTAGGGGGGAGCAAGATTTGAACTGCGGGTGGAGGGGAGGGGAGGGGGCAACTCATATTAGTGTTGAGGAAGTGGTGTGGTGAACTGAAACATGACGATTTCTTACAAAATGAAACTCAAACCTTTTGAGAAAACTATTTTTATTATTGATTAACATAGTAATTCAACCATTAAATCTAAGGATCTACTATGTAGTTAAGATCGTAACTTCATTACAGTATTTTATGTAAACATTAATCGTCTCGGATTCTCAGAAATTTTTTCACTAACTTTGTTTGTCAATATCTCATGGTATTCTTTCACGAAATTCTGATGCACACTCATCAGGCATAATCCAGTCAATCTTTTTCTCCCATAGTGTTCCTAAGCCAGTTCTTCACTCGTCAAAGGGTATTGAAGCAACTTGATACGCACATGCTTACTACATAACGAGTAAAAATTAAGACTTGTATATCTCAGCTTTGAATATATATATTTTTTAAACAGTTTTCTTACCAGTGACATGCCTTATACTATTGGCAACAAATCATCCGTGAGAGTAACTAGGGTAGAATACCAGACATCCATTTGGGGAGATTTTCCTAAATAATACATGAAAAGAACTATTGCGTTTGCATACGATCCAATACAATGCCAAATTCGATCGACAAGCAGCCACCAACAAGAGCATATTGTCCGGATCGGTGCGGTGGGATGGGGTAGGAGGAATACTTCGATAACACCGTGGATGATCAATACGGCGCCTGCAATTAAGCACTGGAATTTATACATTCTTTCTTAAAGTCGGTGTTCCAATTATGCTAATCCGAGTCGAAGCGATTTCTACACAAATAAAACCTTCTAGTTTTGATTCCTCGCCCAGAAAATCATGATTCTCTCCACGGTAGAAAACCCACAAACATCGCTTGTAAGGAAATTTTCCATTTTTATACTTTCTACTCCGATCGTAAAACATGTTAACTGTGATGAACTTATTGTTATCTTGGTTGTCAGGGTGGAATCGCGGCAATTTTTGAAACCGGATGTTTCAGACATCATTCTGCGACTTTCATCAGGAGACTTATTGTTGTTTTGCGCATAGTTCTGTGTTTCGCGAAAAGCTTGTAGTATTATTCGCTAACCAAATGAATATGTTAAGAGAGCAGTTCGTACATTAGTAGTCCAAGTGAACGAGATTGCGGGTAACATAGGTAAAGTAATCAGGCCCGCCGTAAGCGGGCGTGCAAGGTGTGCACCGAACGCGGACGGCACATCAAGGGGGGCGGCAAAACGAGTGATCGACAGTCGCCGCCCCGCGATAGTTGCCACTCCATGGCGAAATTTGCAGTGTATTATGTAGCAGGCGACCTTTTTTCTTAAGCTCAACAGTTGCTTCGGGCGGTCGGCGACACACGGGATGGCAACAATGGGGGCGGCAAATAATGTTCCAAGGGGCGGCGATCTCACAGATTTTTGACCAAGTTCAGAAATTTCCTAGATCCACCACTGGCTGTAGTTAGACAGGGGGCGGCATAATCGGGATTGCACGCGGGCGTTCTAACAGCTAGCGGCGGGCCTGAAAGTACTAATCAATTTCACTTCGCTTCGTCGACGTCATTAGAGGCGGGATGGGACAAGGAACGGGAAGGAATTCGGCGATGGCCTATTGAAAGAAGCATCCCGGCATTCGCCTGAAGTGATTTGGGGAAACCATGGAAAACCCAAATCTGGATGTCCGGCCGGGGATTCGAACCAGCGTCCTCTCGAATACGGGGCCAGAACGTTAACCGTTCACCCACCACGCTCAGTAAAAATCAGTTTCAAAAGTTGCAATACATTTCAACACCGCTCCAGATTGAGGTTCAATATATTTTGAATGACACAAACGTTTCAAATGGCTTGATTTTTCATATGGGTGAGTAAAGAAATATTTGACTACCAAAAGAGCACATGCAAATATAGCTGATTCTATTGGTAACGTTGGTACGGCAATAGTTCAGTTATCATATTTCATTTTGGGAGGTTTAATGTCATTTCATTAAGGACTTTTCGTGTTTAGTTAGGAGAAGTCCATTAATTACGTGAGGCATTTTTTTTGAAATCCGGACCCCCCCCCTTCCCCCCCCCCACACACACACACCCGCCCTACGGTGAGGGACCTTCCCTCCCCGGGTAACGACCTCGGGAAACCTTTTTTAACTCTCATGTTCTCATGGGCGGTTAGACTTTTGTTTTTTAGCTCTATACTCTTCTTCCGGGAATTAAAAAGATTTTTTTTTTTTAAATCTGCTTACCGTCTCTCTAAGACCGAGGTCTTTAGAGACGGGAAATGATGGGGGGTAAGGAATGGGAAGGAATTCGGCCATGGCCTTTCGAAGGAAGCATTCCGGCATTTGCCTGGAGTGATTTGGGAAACCATGGAAAACCCAAATCTGGATGCCCGGACGGGGATTCGAACCCCCGTCCTCCCGAATGCGAGGCGAGAACGCTAACCGTTACACCACCACGCTCGGTGTTAGATTTCCGTCGAACCCACCTCCTCCCCCTTGGTGAGATTTCGCCGGACCCTCCCCCCCCCCCCCCCCCCCCGCCCCATTGTCACGTAATTAATAGACGCCCCCTTATGGCTGGATGAGTTTTATAGAGCCGCTTTCACCATTCGATCACAACAATGTGCATAGCGTTAACTTATTCATAATAGTAGTGAATATTTTCTTATTAAAACAGATTCTATAAATCCCGAGTCGCTTAAAATTCTATCGTTAATATCAAAAGCTACCGTCAACCGTGTTCTGTACAGTCACAAATTTTCAATACTATTTTTTTCATTATAATATACTGTTTTTATTTTATTTATGACGTTCGGATAAACGGAATCGGTTTTACTTCTGTTATCATATTATTATCTCAAGATGGTTGCGCTAATTTAATATGGACTTGCTACATGGTGCAACGAAAGGTGTGTCGTATCTTGTTTTCTTTGGCCTCGCGCATGCGCATTGGGAACAAATACTGCACCAACAGCTGGCGCTAAAAGCAAGGAAGGCGTACTTGAAGAATAGGAACCAGGGTGGTGCATTTCACAAAGCGAAGCTGCAAGGTCAAATAGCACAGGTAAGCCACATCAAAGTGATTAACAGCTACAATGAACCGCAGAGTATAACTCGATAATACCGTGTTTGGGAAAAGTGCGAAAATGGTTCTCAAGTTGTTGGAGGAGATTATGACAGTCGTTCTGGTACATAAACATGATGTTTAAATAATCAAATATCTTATTTCGATGATTTATTATTGAATTATTTTGTAAAGTAATTGGTGACACGAAAGAAGCGTCACTGAATTCAAAGCTAATGAAATCGTTTCGGAGTAGTCAAGCATGGTTAATATTTTTCAGAAACTCTCCAGATGCGCTGCTAGAAAATTTAAAAAGAAAAATCTCGGACGCTAGACGTGAGCGTAAATGCTGTTAATTGATGATATTTTTGACTGAGAACTAAATAACAACTACTCTTTTCTGTATGTGCATTTGCTGGTAAGGAATTTCAACACTTTAGTTTAACACTAAAATTTACCTTCGTAAAACAGGTCACGTAAATATATGGGAAAAATTAAATATTCTTGTTCGTAAATATAACAGAGCTGTTAAACATAACCAGTATCAGAAAAATTACAAATAGATGCCACTGCCTTTGCTTATATTACAAGTACCCCTACATTTAATGATGGTGTCAAAAGTGTAAATTACTTTCTTTATTATCATCAGAAACTCATTTAATGGGATGACGCAACTGCACTTTACCGAATGTAAGGATTTTCGTAAAGTTTCTACCACCAATCCCTTGTTTTTCAAAACCATAAAAAAGTTTCTTCTGTATCAGACTTGATTTCATCTTCTCAAATACATTACACAGGGGTTCCAAGTTGTCAAAAGTTCTGTCCTGGAATCGACTATGGAGCGTAGAAGGTTTTTCGGGTATAGCGACAAATTAAGAACTAATATATTCATGTTTTGATGATGCGATGACTTCTTCAGCTTTCTGGTGCAGGTTTTTCTTAGAACAGATCACAAAGTTTTTTAACTTCAAAATATCACACATCTGGACACGGTACACCGGTTCCAAGAAATCTTGGCCAAAACCTATATGGGGTATACAGAGATTACAAATATAGCATGAAATAAAATCAATGTTCAAGATCAGTAAACATTATCAATAATTTTTGCATAGGTATTTTAAATAATTCCTTTAATGCTTAATGTGATTTTACATATAGTTCGGTTTCAGCAAAGCTTAAAGAAACAGTTCTTATCTAAGTCATTTGTTTATCTTTACATTAATAAATCACGTGTACGTAATGCGAAACACGTTCCCCAGACTCCCAGACCCCCACGCTTTTTTTCCCAAAACAACGTGCTTGCTAGATCCAACTAGGGATGTAACGGAGCTCACCATCCGCATTCGCAAGTGCGGAACTTTCGCGTGAAATCCTACATCCGCTTTCGCATCCGCAATATTTATTGCGGATATATAGCAGAGGTTTTGTTTACATTGCAATATATATTATTCTTTTCTCTTTATACGAGAGTCTGCTTAGCTAACAAAAACGTGGTTGTTTTTTTCTGATAATCTTGTAATAAAGATAACAATGAACTGAACGGTGTTATTACCTAAGTGACGAATTTACAAGTTTGAACTTGCGTGTACAGAAAAGCTGCTTATTCACGGTCCAACTTATAGGACATCCGTGTAGAACTATCATAGGATGCAGGGAGCATTGTTTTCCGTCTTGACTGACGACTTCCAGAAAATGGGAGCATTGTTGTCGGTCTTACTGATGTTTTCCCTTCAGTTTTTAATCATCTCTGAGTTTGTGTCGCGCTAAAATAACTATTATTTTGGTTTTCTGTTCGAAAACATTTTACACGGTGTTCTTTTAGAATCTAGGACAGTGATTTGTTTACGAAATTCATTGAGTTGTTTCCTAGTTATTATTGTATACGTCAAGTTAAAGTCAAATGACTGCAGCGACCGAGACAAGAAAATTAAGCATTGGTTTTGGTTGATAAATGAAAGCAAGTATATCTTGGAGATACAAAGGAAGCGGATATAAAAAAAATATTCAATTATTTTCGTTCAGTGTTTCTTAAAAGGTTGCAAAAAATTAAGCAGCTGGCACGTTTTGGTGCTGGTGCCGACGATATTTGCAAATCTTCTCCGTGAAATTTCTACATTCTTTTGATCTTAAATTATAAAGATACCCCAAGAGAAACAATTATCAATACAGAGGATGATTTAGAAGTTGAAGTAAGTTGTTAATCACTGCAAATTAACAGAACTGTACATATAAAAGTAAAGTAGATTTATTCAATAGCTAGACAGTAGTAGTGCAAATATAAACGAAAGAAATAATTATTGTCTTCAAAATTATTTTATTTTATCAAATTATCCTAATTGTTCTGCCAATGTCTTGATCCTTTGTTATTAAAGTACATCTTGAATGCATCCCTTACAAGTTTTGCATCTTCCAGAACAAGTCCAATTCTTCGTAAGTGAATGTTGTGTATATTTCCTGGTTTCAACATTTCATATATAACTCGACAAGATCAGGGCCGGATTAAGACAGCGCGGGGCCCGTAGCAAATGTGAAGAAGAGGCCCTTGATTTTTGCCGTCCGGGGGAAAATTGTAGAGCTTAAAAAAAATGTCACCCGTCTAGCCTAGGTGCAGGGTACCCCTAGGAGGCGTGGGGCCCCCTAGAAGGCGCGAGGCCCGTAGCATTTGCTACCTCCCTCCTGCTACGTGGTTAATCCGGTACTGGACAAGATTCTGGTACAGTCAAACCTCGTTAGTACGAACCTCGGTAAAACGAATTCCTCGATAAGACGAATTTTTTAAAATCCCCTTGAAACTTCCATAAAGGTCAATGCTAAAAACACCTCTATACAAAGCAGTAATTAGGTTAAAAACCTCGATAAGACGAATTTGTTTGTGACATGGGCTAGGACTGATTAACCTCTATACAACGAATATTCTTAGCACAAGACCTCTACAAGACGAATGTTACCTCTTTAAGACGAATTTCTTATGATCTTAACCTCCATAGTGCGTAGTTTTCAAAACAAACAGAAGCGTGTCTTAACATGAAACTCCCCACCCTACCCTCTTCCTTCATCAGTCATTGTTTGGCACGTGCCTTTGCAGTGTTGAGTAACCCTTCCGGCTGTGTTTTTAAGTGTCCCTTCCGGCTGTGTTTTAAGACTGACCGTTGTGCGTATCTTTATTGTATGAACAGTAATGGCAGGGAAAAAGTAAAAAAACGGCGCTAACAGTAGAGTTCAAGCGTAAAGTTTTGAAGCATGTGGAAGAAAACCCGTTGAAGAAGAAAATCACCATTGCTAAGGAGTTTAACATCCCTTCAACAACGTTAGCAACGATTATAAAGAATAGAGACAAGTACGATGAAGCAAGTGGACTTTCTAAGTTTTGCAAACGCGCAAAGACCGGTGAATTTCAGGAAGTAGACAAAGCCACTTTAAAGTGGTTAAAGCAGTGCCGCGATAAAAATTTGTCAATCGGAGGCCTATTCTCCAAGAAAAGGCACAGCAGTTTGCTGTACAATTGGGACACCCTGATTTTCGTGCCAGTAATGGCTGGCTGGAAAAATTTAAAAAAAGGAATGATATTGTTTTTAAAAATGTGTGTGGTGAATGTGCGTCTGTGGACAGTACAGTATGCGATGATTGGAAAGAAAAACTTGCTGACATTACTCAGGGTTACCACCCAGATGATATATATAATGCAGACGAGACCGGACTTTTTTTCAAGTGCCTACCAGATAAAACAATGACGTTTAAAGGAGACCCTTGCAATGGAGGCAAACACAGCAAAGACCGATTAACTGTGTTGCTTGGAGTCAACGCTTCGGGAAAAAATAAGCTCAAGCCTTTGGTTATTGGCAAGTCACAAAAACCTACATGTTTTAAAAATGTGAACAGTTTACCAACACTGTATAAGGCCAACTCAAAAGCGTGGATGAATGGTGATGAGTTCAGTGCATGGCTGAAAACTGTAAACACAGAAATGAAGAAGAAAAAGGAAAAGATCCTGCTGTTTATTGACAATTGTAGTGCACACGGAACTGTTCCAAACTTGTCAAACATCTCAGTCCAATTTCTTCCCCCAAACACCACATCAAAGCTCCAACCACTTGACCAGGGAATTATTAAAAATTTCAAAGTGAACTACAGAAAGGAGGTTGTTCGGCAGTTTTTGACAGATATGGATCAAGACGTACCGACTAAAATCAACGTTTTAAATGCAATGTGGATGATTAACAAGGCCTGGTCAAACGTAACCGACAAAACTGTTTTTAACTGTTTTGCAAAATGTGGATTTCGTGTGACGGACCTCGAAGATGAGGACGATGACCAACCTCGAACTCCAGCACCCCAAAATGCAGAAGTAGGTCCAGATCAAAACTGGAACAAAGTTACCGAAAGACTAGGCGTCCAAGAAATGGAGTTTGAAGAATTTGTTGATTTCGATGATAATGTAGCAGTATGTGGAGAGCTGACGGATGAGGATATCCTGGATTCTGTTCAACCCTCAAATCATAAAGAAGATGACGCAGCTGAAGATGATGAGGAGGATGCAGCCGCGGAGAGTGATCGACCGGAACTGTCAACGAAAGACGCAAGAGAAGCTATTGATGTGCTCAAGTGTTTTTTCTTAAAGAAAAATGCTTTAAGTGATAGTGTAGTGAAAGCCATCATCGATTTGGATTCCACATTGGATATGGTAACCCTTCATGCAAGTAAGCAATCTAAAATTGATGACTTTTTTAAGATTAGTTAGTCCTTATTTATTATATGTACATACTACATATGTATAAGTTTGGTTTCCATTTATATTTACCGTATTTTGGCTTCAGATTTGTTTTCATTTTACTATACAGTACATGGTTTTCAAACAGTTTATTGTTTGTTTTGATACTTGAGTGATTTAAATATAAACGAGTATGTATTTTTAAAATTGCTACATACATGTTTTTTTTTTTTTTTTTTTTTTTTTTTTTTTTTTTCTTTTTAACCTTTTTCCTACATTGAAAAAATAACTTTAGTGTAACGGTAACAATGATTCGTATTATAGAGGTTGGCCATAAAAATCTTCGTTTTATAGAGGTTATCTCAGAGCGAGGAGAAACCTCTATAAGACGAATAACGGCAGTATTAAACCTCGATAAAACGAACCTCTTTATTAAGAATACCTCGGTAGTACGAATTTTTCCCTTACCCCTTGAAATTCGTCTTATAGAGGTTCGACTGTATAAGGCGGCTAAACGATTGTTGCGACATTACAGCTGTGATCTCGACTTTGCTTTAACATTACAGTTGTGAACTCTACATCTTCGTAGTTTCTGCTTGTTACTAGAAATCTTATCATAGCAGTCAGTCAAGGGGTAAGGGTGAAAACATGCCGAGCAGCTCGCGCTGAAGGTCGCGGCCGCGGTCGCGGTAGATGTTTCATCCACGTGAATCAAAACCATTGTTAGTAATGAGTCAGCGCACGCCGAGGCGGTCGCGGTCGCCGTCGCTGCTCGCGATTCAGCTGCAGGTCGATGCCAGAACAAACTATTTTGTTTTCTCCTCGCCGCCTAGCGCGCCGCTGGAGGTCTGCTTGGCGCTGATTGGCTGAGCTATGTCAAGGCCACGCGATCCAGCTGCTACACTTGATTACGCAGCTCGGCTTTCGTATTATACAGAGTGGTGTTGTTTAATTTTGTCTTGTTCTAAATATTGATTTATGTAATGGATGTCATTTCGTTTTATACAACTGCAGATATAAATTAACAATGTACTGACATTGAAAATGCTACATTCTGTATTAAATAAATTATTGATGAAATATTAAGTACAGATTTTTATAAATTGGACAACTACCGAAAAGTTAATGTTTCAAGCAATTAGATAGTCAGCGGTAAATAAATTACAACAAATTTTATAATAATAATAATATTTAATTAAATTCCAATTCAGCGCACGCTCCGCTTTTCAATTTTCCTACGCTTTTCAATTTTCCTACGCACCCAGCTTTCCTCCTTTCCTGCTCCCACCAACATTTGCCCTAATTGAAATAATTATCTATTGTTGATGACTTGATTGACTATTCAGAAATTATTACACATCATATACCGACGAATATGGAACATCAGACAATTCTGTCCAACAATCATTATAAATTTAAAGAAAGTAAAAAAATAAAAAAATATTTCGTGTTAATTATTGTTTAAAATAAACTGTTGACTGATTTTGAAATGGAAAATTCTGATTTTTAAATAGAAATTCTGATTTTGGATTGATAAATTTTAGATTTGACTCGAAAATGTTTTGTTAAACGGTATATTACTTTATTTACAATAATTACCATTAATTTATAGTCACGACGAGTTTTCACTCAGCATATATTGGATTGTTGTGGTAACTGTTATAAACATTTGACTTCAGTTTGTCCAGGATTTTACCGTTAAGTTTGTGGTGTGTTTCGTAGGTGGGTATGGAATTAGTCTGGATGGAAAAAAGTGAAGAAATTGTTTTAAATAAATTTTTAAAATCTTGCTTTTATTGAATTTGTAATGCAATTATTAATAATTGCAAAACAGTAAAACTTCATATAAACGGTCCTTAGCCATTTACAGTTTATGCTGGTTTAAAACTTCAGTAATACACAAAATGTTTATATTGAATGGGTGATAATTTTGTTATGTACACAACACACAAATAAACTCAGTGGGCAAGTGGCACACCCCGCGAAACAAAAGTCTGTTTAAACAAAAAGTAAGTTGGCAGCCGAATTTGAACTTCTAACCCCAAGACACCTGATGGCATCGTTCACTGCACTCGACCCATTCAATCGAATGCACCAGAGTAACAAACAAACCCCAATGTTTCGTTCTAACACTAGTTCGTCCACGATTTTGGAGTAAATGTACTGAAAAGTTTCTGGTGTCATTCGCAGGTATGCGTGGAATCTATTTGGGTGATTTTTCAGTTCTTGATACAAATGGTGATATTCACCTAGCGTTTGTCTCTGTTCATTTATTGGGTGTGAACTGAACTGTCTGTTGCTAGCCCTAGAAAGTAGCCACCACTTTGTTGCTACTGACAGGCCATCATCATCACTATCATTTTCACTTGCACGAATCATTGCAGCGTACACAGACTTAACTAATACTCGGGATAAACACAAAATCCAAACAATGTGCGATGTGTGGCACCTACGAAGGTTTGTAAAGCACTGTTGAACGCTAGCAGCTGTACCTCGGCAGCGAGCTGCGCCGCAAGCATCTACCGCGACCTTCACGGCGAGCTGCGCGGCTAGCATCTACCGCGACCTACAGCGCGAGCTGCTCGGCATGTTTTCACCCTTAGATTATCCTTCTCACAGCAGTGTTTTGTTTTTGTTTTTTAGTTTATTTCAAATAAGGATCCGTAACCATTCGTAAATAATTACACCAGTCTTCAGGTTCATGAGGCAATTGCCGAAGCAAATTCAGATGAAAGAACCTTTTCCTCTTTAGCAACTATCTTCTAGGCCATTCTTACTTTCAAATCTCATCAGACATAGTGAAATAACCACTAAAAGTTCACCCATGAGAACTGAGCTAAAGACGGAAGTCAAAAACGTAAGTGTGTGGACGCGAGTTTTTGGTCAGTTTTACCTGACGTCTTGTCTGATCAAGTAAAACGTCAGTCAAAGACGTAACGTGTAGACCGGCCTTTAGGCTGCTTTTCCATTACGCGGCTAGTCGCGGGCGACCGCAGTCGCTAGCGGCTAGTTTTGTAGCGACTGTTGTAGCGACTGCGCGCGCTGCTGTATTCCACAAACCAGCTCATTTTCAAAATGGCTGTCGAAGAAATAATCGATGTTAACGAAAACGAAAATATAGATTTGGATACATCCTTTGTTTTTTGCATTGATGTCGGAGCTTACGGAAAATGCAGCGTCGCATTTATATTTCGATATAATATATACTATAAACAGAGGCGGCCCTAGCAAGTTTTTCATGTGGTGCGAGATCTCATTGTGGTGCCCCAAATGAGCAATCGCTTATTAGTGATTAAGTTGTCCATATAGATAGATTGAAGATAACATACAGTTTTTACATCCTACTAATGTCATAAATGTAAAAGTTTGTTAGTTCGGATATTTTTCTATTTCACGTCGAAACTACTGAACTGATTAGGATAAATTTGGAATAATGTATTGGCTATCTATTTTTATACCAAATAGCAGTTCCCGTGTGATTCGGATACGGATATGTATATGAATTCTTTATGAATGAGCAAAGCCGTGGGCAAAAGATACTCTTTATACATTATAATAACTCAAACCTCGAAAAGATTAGTATAGGATAGCAGCGGTATGAATATGTTTGAAAAGGTTTATTTGAGCTAATGTGGCGAACACAATGCTCACTTCACTTACACGTCAAATTCGCAGTTTATAATAATTTTTTAAAATATTTAAAAATAGAAAATATATGAAAATAAAAATTCCCACTCTTAATACCCAAAAATAAACTTTACCAAAATTTTGCCAGAACCCTCGCGAACTAATTCTTAAAAAGGGTAAAATGCATTTATTCCCCCCCCCCAGTAAAACCATTTTCAACAAGTATTTTTCATTGTTTTTGCCCCACTCTGAAGCTTATCCTGGCTACGCCTTTGGGACCTTGTGCTAATAGAGTGACCAACAGATTCTCTATTCTATCGATGAGATGCAAAAACATGTTCATTGTAAACAATTCTTCTGGATTTGTTGCTATTTCATTTATGGCTAATTCTCAAAAAATCTTTACTTTCTTCGGCGTCTGACTGGGTTAATAATAGGAAATTTTCCAGTCTGAGAATCAACTTCTCCAGCTGCCAGTTATCAGAGCTCAAATTCAGAGCTGGGGTGGAAGGGGATATTATCCACCGCCCCGAAACTGGTACTGACCTGTTGAAATTTGTTTTAACTGCTTAGTTATAATGGCCTCTTCACGTTTTGAACCCTCCTTTCTCGGAAAAGAAGCAGCGAATTAAATTAAAAATGCCGAAATGTGAGACGATACGCAACCGCGAAATGGTAGCAAACAATGCAAAAATGGCACAAAGATTATTGGTAAAGGGATCATATCAACCTAAATAAACAGGTTAGTTCTGTTATAGTGATCGTGGTTAGGTTGAAATTCGGACTGGACCAAGAGTAAAAATTTTACGAGAAAATTCGTTCTGCGGCATCTTTATCAGGAACGACGCATTTGTTTACAACGGAAGCAATCGATTATTTCTCATCACTTGTATCGATTCTAAGATGACGAGCCTTGTTGTACTGCATCTCGGATAAAAATTTTCTATCTGTTAATTTCGTGTGACTTTTAACAACGAAATGTAGCTAAAACGGCAATAAAATATTACAACAAAGTTTTAACCATCATTTCACAATTTTGTCATTGTTTTTGAGCGCCTGAGGCATCTAATCGCTGCACTTCACTCTCACATTTCGGCATTTTTAATTTAATTCGTGGCGACTTTTCGGAGAAAGGAGGATGGAAAACGTGAAGAGGACATTATAACGAAGCTGTCAAAACAAATTTCAACAGGTCAGTAACAGTTTCGGGGCGGTAGAGAATATCCTCTTCCACCCCCGAGCTGTTTTTCAAGAAACGTGAAGATTTTCATAAATCCACTTTCGTCTGCATAGCCTTTGAAACAATGTATTATACCAAGTCACCAATGTAATTACTATCTCAAATTGATCCATGATCTGGCTAAGTAACAAGGTATCTGTTGCTGCAACTTAATAATTCGTTTCAGAATGGCTTCACGAACAGTGATAACGAACTGTAGGGATGCTAGAAACTCTATTCTTGAAACGAGTTTCGCAAATTTTTTGGCGGTAGTCCTGAGTGCTTGAATACCACTTACCATCGCTTTTTTGATCGAGATAATAACACAAATATTCTTCAAAGAAATCCGGACAAGGAAACCGATTTAACTGATATTTTGGCGGCACTAGCTATTACCAAATTTAATGACAGTTACTTTAATTAAAAATGCTTGAAGATACTGGTTAAGAATTTTGCTTTTGCCACATTTATTCCTCCTACCAAATTGGATCGACTGTCATATCTTTGGCCTCGACAATCGTTCATATCTAAATCGAACTTTTGCTAAGTATCAATGCTAAACAGGGCAGCGCCCCAAGGAGTCACTTTCCGGATTGTAAGCACAGCGTAATACTTCGTCTTCATTAGTGTCAGCAAAAATGTTCGACGTGACTTACATCAAGAGCTCAATTCAGTATGATGGAAAAATATTTAGATGACCTAACCATAGTCAAAATTTTATTACGAACTTCATTCGTTTTGAATACTTTTGCCAATTTAATAAGATATTATTCTCGTTATTAGCAATACGGCGGAGATGTTCCATCACCACCGGGTAATATTTTCCTAGCAGTTGCAATATATCCAGGAAGTTACCACCATTAGAATTATTTACTATTTCAGATCCAAAGCTTCCTCTGAACAAGATATCATTCATTAGAGGATTGCAACCCACTGTGATTTTTCGTCTTCAGTCTGTATATACAAATACTTGTCTAGTTATTTAATGGAATTAACGCTTCTATCCAACTGAACATTGTGTGATTGTGATCTGATGAAGTTTCGTGAGTTTTGAGACGCTCTGATAAGTAAATCCATTCATCCAATCCTTCTTTCCCAAATAAAAATGAGACCTTCTGTTGAATAAACAACATATGAACAATATACTTTATCCGCAGATTTAGAATAAAGGAACTATCTACTTTTATAAGTTTCTTCATTTGGTGTTTGTGAAAATACATATTTGGAAAACGACGTCCATGATTTTTTTTTATTGGATTTTTTCGTTGCTTCAATAATTATTTCATCTCTGCCAGCAGAGTCAATGAGCGACAATTTGGAAATATCGTCATAATTTGTACTTTGAAAAGGCGACTGTGGTGATATGTCTTGTATACCCATTTGTAATCTTTTGAAAAGCAGACGACGTTCTAGCCATAGATATATCTTCTCGCACATACAGCTCTTCATCATAAGCCTCATCTGAATAACTTCCATTAGAAATTTTCTTCCGTCTCGTGTTGAACTAGTTCTGGTGATGACGATTCAGGCGACTTAAAAAAAAAAATCCAGCAATTTTGAAGCCTTCTCAATTTCGTCTTGATTTTGTTTTCTTTTATGTATTGTGCGCCATACAGATTTTTTTTTTTTTTTTTTTTTTTTTTTACTTTAGCGACATGTCCTGTCTGTAAAAGACAGATAAGCTTTGTAAATATTTATGATACCAACGTTAATTGTGATAACGAAGGTTTAATATTGTAGAAAGAGAGAAATGGTTGAATCTCGCCCCAAACATGAACTTCCCAGACTACAGCCGAGAAGGCATGAAACAGGTGCGGGAGAGGCGCAACGCGACACGGGAGGGTGCTAACTTTGGAACGAGTTGTGATTTTCATGATTTGAATAACTCGAACTGACTCGAGTAGCAACTCCAATTGATTCTATGCTATGATACCATACGACTATGTATTAAGCTGAAACTCTTACTTTTATAAAATCTTCTAGATGATGTGTGTTAAAATAATATATTAATTATTATAGAATTCATTTTTCATTTTTTGCGCAGACGATCTCTCGCTGCATTTTCGGCGCCCCCCCCCCCCCCCCCTATAACGGCGCCCGGTGCGGTCGCACCGCTCGCACCGCCCTAGGGCCGCCACTGACTATAAAAAGAACACATCGATACGTTATGTTTTCGTCGGTGATGATCCTTTCTAACTAACTGATAAAGTTTTGCGTCCGTTAAAAGGGCGAACTTTGATAACAAAAAAGAGTTTTTAACTGCAGGTAAGGCGATAAATTTGGTATAATTAATTAAATTAAATTGCAATAGAGCGCACGCACCGGTGGCAATTTCCCCTCTTCCTGCATCCACCTACATTCGCACTCTACATATTTTAACTTTATATTCTTTCAACTTTTTGGTAAATTATTCATCATTTCTCTCGGTAACTTATTCCAATCCCTGACACCCTTACCTAAAGAAGAGAATATTCCTACAACCTTGTGCCTGAAATCGAGTCCCAGCTTGTGGTCATGGTCATCTTTTCCTTTCCATGCATTACTTTTCATTCTTACACCAATATCTTTCCATGTCTCCTCACCAATATATGAGTTGTACACACCCATGACTCTCTTCACCTTCATCCTGTCTTGCAATTAATCCCATTCCATCTCTTTTTAAATGGCGTATATTTCACAGAGCTTTAAACGCATACATAGATTTTTCTATAGATAGCGTAAGCTACGTGTATTTTGCGTAATTTTGTGCGTGAAAGGCGGTCAGTCGCGCGCGGTTAGTCGCGCAGTGTGAATGGCACAGTAAGTTTACATTGCTATTGAGTCGCGCGCGGCTGCTCCGAGTTGCGTGTACTTTTGCAGTCGCGACGATTGCCAAGTCGCGGTCGCGTCAATGGGTATGGTCAATGCCATAACTGAGTGGAAAAGAGGCCTTATACTGCGAATAGGCAGGCGGGCACGGGGATGTGTGGTGGCGTGGCCTTGTGCTTGACGCTTAAATTAGTCGAGCCGCAACCTCCGCAAAGTTCATATGACAAAGATTGTTTTTTAGACGTGAGCGTAGTTATGTAAATAATTTAATTCGCTTGTGAAATCATCCCACGTTTTTTGTTGTTGAAATATGAGGCAAGAAATAAATCAATGTGGCAGTATTATATAAAAATAGACTTTACTTGTGGAAAAAAGCAGAATTTACAACAAAAAATACAGTTATTTCGATTTTAAGTATATATTTGAAAAAATATTAATATCTAAATAATTATGAATTTATTTTTCAACTTTCGCATCCGCTTCCGCATAACATCCGCTTGCGCAAACATCCGCTTCCGCGGATGTCAAGCATTGGACGTCCGTATCAACATCCGCAAAAATGACTTCCGTTACAACCCTAGATCCAACTGACCAGAAGTTAGGTGAAGGCCTCCCACACTTGAGCGACACGCCACCGCGTCTACAGGTTTCCTATTGTTGGCGCTCAGTTTATTGAAGTTAGTTCAAATAACACCGCGTCACCCACAATAATCCACAGACACCCCACCGTCACCGACATTGATTAGTTTTGTTTATTTTTCGAAGGTGACGGTGCGGTGTCTACCTGAAAACGCTTGGAAAAATAAATATAGAGACATGTGAGGTTTTGATAAGCTATATCCTGGTGGGTAATAAATGTTCTTTTCATATTTTTCAAAAATTTAAAAACATACATTTAATAATATGACATGAAAATACTTAAATTCAAAGCAACGATAGACATTTGTATAACTTTGTATATTTTCAGTGCCGGATCTAGCCACAATTCTGTATTTGACGTCATAATAATAAACCGGACACAGCACAATTAATGGCCAACTATCATAATAAAATAAAAATAGGTCCGGATGCGATTTTGCTACTTAGGAAGTAAAATTACAACCGATGGCCGAAGCAGGAATGACGTTAAAATCGGAATAGCACTAGCAAAAAGAGCTTTCATGAAAAAGATAAATCATTTAGTTTAAAACAGCGGTCGGCAACGCGCGGCCCGTGACCTCTCTATTTGCGGCCCGTGTCCGTCTTATAAAAATCATATCGAAAGCCCATACTATAAAATAATAAAATATAAATGTATAAAAGAGTGAACGCGATCTAACAGCGCAGCGAATGAACTACGCGAACAGAGCAGGACAAGTGCGAGCGGGAACGATTCCCCCATTCTCTCCTATGATTGAAACAATAGGTCAGTGTTCACAATAATCTTCTCTCGTTCGCCCGCCGTCCGTCTGCGCTGACTGTGTCATTGAGTGAAACAAGTTATTTCATGTGTGCATGCCGCCGCCGCGGCCCTGTACCTACGATTCAGTTATTGTTTTGTTACCTACGAGTACCTACTATTTTGTTTACAGTTCGATAAAGTGTGAGAGTAACATGTTTTCAACACGGCTTTTATTCTTATAGAGTGTATTTGGCTTTGTTGGTTATGTTTTACTGATGGCTACAAAAAAGAGGAAGTTAACTGAAGAAAATAGAGTGTTTAACGATGAATGGACGGATTTATACTTTTTTTATTAATTGCAATGGAAAGCCCCTATGATTAATATGCCAAAAGACCCTTGCTATACAAAAAGAATGTAACGTCACTATGATACCGAGCATAAAGCAAAATTTTCGTGCCTAGTTGGTGATTCCCGGAAAAACAAAATCAACTCTCTCAAATCTTCATTCAAGAACCAACAAAGTGTTTTTAAGGTGCAAATTCAAAGTAACGAGTCAAATATACGTGCGAGTTTAAGGGTGGCGGAAATACTTGCCAAGTCTGGGCGACCGTTTAGCGACAGCGAATTAATTAAAACAATGTGCCGTCGCTATGGCTGAAGAGGTATGCCCAGATCAAAAAAAGAAATTAGAAAATATAAGCTTATCTGCCAGAACTTGTACCCGGTGCACTGAAGATTTGGGCGCTAATTTATGCGATAAACTTCGGGAAAAAGCACAACAATTTGAATGGTTCTCCTTAGCTACCGATGAAAGTAATGATTTTTCAGATACTGCCCAGTTTCTAATATTTGTTCATGGAATTGATAAGTACTTCAACGTGTGTGAGGAACTTTTATAGTCATGTAGTTTGAAGGGAACGGCTACGGGGGAAGATGTGTTTTGTCACTTAGAACAGGCAGTGGCGTAGCTAGGTCAACAAGGGCCCCGGTGCAAAAAATATTTTGGGCCCTCAGGCCAGATGGGCGACCTTTTTTTTGTTTTGTGTTGCTGGTAAGGGCCCCCTGAGCTGAGGATGGGGCCCAAGAGTTGTGTTAGGGGCCCCCTGAGGAGTGGTTGGGCCCCCTAAGCAGTGAGGGACTTCCTCTGTCTCAGGGGCTCCCTTAGACGGCTGTAGCGCTAAAGAAAAAAAAAAAAAAAGAAAAAAAAGTCGCCAGTTTGCCATGAAGGCTTGTGGGGCATCTGAACTGTTCTTGGGGGCCCCCGGAGGTTCGCTTTGCGGCCCCCAGAGGTGCGCTTTGGGACCCCCAGAGGTATGCTTGGGGGCCCCCTTAGCGTAGGGGCCCCGGTGCACTGCACCGCCTAGCCCCATAGTAGCTACGCCCCTGAGAACAGGCAATGGCGTCAATGCAATTGCGTGGGAAAAATTGGTAAGTCTAACAACTGACGAAGGTAGAAACATGAATGGGCAAAACAAGGGCCTGGTGGGTAGAATTAAAACAAAATTGGCAGAGATAGGATGTGAAATCTCGTTATTATTTCATTGTATTATCCACCAAGAAGTGTTATGTTCCAAAGTCGTTTCATGGATAAAAGTAATGGACATCGTGATATCCACTGTATCAGAAATAATGGGTTGTCACATCGTCAATTCCGAGACTGAAGATTTTTGCTAACCCTTATTCATGCGATGTTGAAGATGTACCCAGTAATTTACAAATGAATGTGATTGAACTTCAATCCAATGAGAGTCTAAAAACGCCTTTTATGAAATGAATGATATGTCAAATTTTATGGTAGCTTGCCGACTGATTTTGTCGAACTGAAAAAGTTTGTTCAGCAGTTTATTTCAATTTTTGGAAGCACTTATTAATGCGAGCAAACATTTTCAATCGTCAATTATCGAAAAAATAAATACGATTCTCGTCTCACAGATGAGCATTTGAGAGATATATTACGTATTTCAACTTCTAACATGAAAGCTGACATACAAAAAATAGCCAGTCAAATGCAACCTCTAACGTTACACTGAATTTAGTATGTAAGATCAATTTTGTAACTTTTCTTCATTTGTATCCCCATTTGTATTAGTAAAATTTGAAAACTGAGTTTTCGCATTTTTACTGTGTATGTGCGGCACCGCCTTTACTTTGTTTTACCACCTTGTGGCCCTTGCCTGCTAAAAGGTTGCCGACCGCTGGTTTAAAATATTAATCTAACACTCAGAAAGGACTTTTTAAAATTCTATGTACGGAGCACAGCGCTTTATAGCAACGAATCACATATTACATATTGAATTAAATTGTGATGGAGCGCACGCTCCGGTGCATGGACGTATCCAGCGAGGGGCACAGGGGGGGGGGGGGCTGCTGCCCCACCCCCTAGAAGAAAAATTAAGTTGCCTTCTGTACGCTTCTACGAGTGAATAATTGGCTCTGGAGCACTTTTTGAGAGGAAAGATTGACTGGATTATGCTTGATGAATGTGCATCGAAATTTCGTGAAAGAACATATTGAGAAACAAAGTTATTGAAAAATTTTCTAAGATTTCAAGACGATTAATGTTTAAATAAACTATAACTGAGCTACGATCTTAATTTACTACATAGTAGGTCCTCAGATTAAGTGGTTGGATTACTGTATTAATCAATAATAAAAATAGTTTCCTCAATAAGTTTCAGTTTCATTTTGTAAGAAATCGTCATGTTTCAGTGCCCCACCCCACTTCTTGGAAACCAATATGAGTTGCCCCCCCCCTTAGCTCAAACTTTGCCCTCTCCCCTTAGTTCTGATCCTGGATACACCCTTGTTCCGGTGGGAATTTCCACTCACACCTGTCTTCCCCCTTTCCTGCAACCATCTACATTTGCCCTCTGCAAATTTTAGCTTTTAAATTCTAACAACGTTTTTGGTAAATTATTCACCATTTCTCTTGGTAACTTATTCCAATCCCTGACATCCTTACCCAAGAAAAAGAATCTTCCTACACCCTTGTGCCTGAAATCGAGTGCCAGCTTGTGGTCATGTTCATCTTTTCCCTTCCATGCATTACTTTTAATACTTACACCAATATCTTTCCATGTCTCATCACAAGAGACCGGATTATATGCATTTGCATGTTTCCATATGCATTTGCATATTTTGACCGGTTATTGCATATTTTACCTAAAACCTAGTGATGACGAATATTTTCGCTATACTTACAATATTTTTCGGTAGTGTACCTAGTTAATAAATAAAATCTTACGTTTTAGCCTACTAGCAGCACGGCTCTTAGTCTACGACGACTCACTGAAGAACTACGATCTACGTTTGGGAATGTGAGTAAACTGATTTCATCAACAAAGAAAGTGTTTCTTGAGGCACATTCTCGTAGTAATGCCTATAAAGAAAAAATGCCAAATGTGCCTTTACCTCCGAAACGAGTGGTAACGCGATGAGTAACGTGAGTTGAAGTTATACTTTTTTAAGGCTCCCCTTCACAATCGCCCATGATGACCGATTAAAAATGTGGCCATCACCGACGCGATCATGGATTGCTGTCTATACAATCGTGATGGCTCCTCTTCACAATTGCCCATGATGGGGGATTAAGAAAGTGGCCATCATCTTCGCGATCATGAGCTGCTGTCTGGGAATTTTCGTTTACTGACTGTTGAAAATGGACGTCAAAGTGATAGCGGCTTGTGGTGATCACGGATTAATAAGTTACTCTATATTACGCAATCATAATTTTATAGATTCCTTGAGGTGTTTGTTTGTTGTGTTGGTTGCTAAGAGAGATCTGCTGTGTCGTGATATTTAACTCAATCATCGCAAATTCCATTTACGAACCGTGCAACCTCACAAGGAAGTCCGATTTATTTTATTTGTATAGTTTCGGCTGGTGTTGGCAGAACGTTGTAAAATAATTAATTTACTGAATTAAAGTTATAATAAGTACAAATAAAAGCTTACGAATCTTTCATTAATCAGATAATTTCTATAATGTATTTTTTTAAAATAAGAAAAGTAGACCTTGTAACTAAAGAAGAGATGACCATAATTAAAGTGACCAGACGTCCCGCTTTTGGCGGGACAGTCCCGATTTTTAACACTTTGTCCCGCTTCCCACGTCGTTTTAAAAAAGTCCCGATTTTTTGAAAGAATGCATGACAAGCTAGGGAACGGCGGGACAACGGGAAGGGAATATACGGCTATCGGCGGCCATGTGACTATTTCGTCAGGAAATTAGTTTTATATTATTTTTGTTATTTTTATAATGTTAAACTTTAATAAAAACAAATAATTGTTGAGAACTGATTATCGAGAAGTGATTATCAAGAACTGCTTATCAAAGGTCGCATTGTTGATCAGTTGTTAGCATTGGACCACCATTGTTTAGACTTAATGAACAATGGCATTTTTCGACACTGGCAACGAAGAAAACATTTTGTAACTGCCTCTCAGACGATACACATCGTGCTGCGTCCAGGAGCGTAGCTACTATGGGGCTAGGCGGTGCAGTGCACCGGGGCCCCTACGCTCAGGGGGCCCCCAGCATACTTCTGGGAGCCCCAAAGCGTACCTCTGGGGGCCCCAAGCGCGGTACAGAGGGCCCACGAGCCTTCATGGCAAACTGGCGACCTTTTTTTAGCTCTATAGTCGTCTAAGGGGCCCCCTGAGACACATGAAGTTCCCCTCACTAAGGGCCCTCACTGCTCAGGGGGGCGTCCAACCTCTGCTCAGGGGCCCCTAAACACAACTCAAGGGCCCCATCCTCAGCTCAGGGGGCCCCTACCAAGAAAAAAAAAGGTCGCCCATCTGGCCTGAGGGCCCAAAATAAATTTTTTGCACCGGGGCCCTTGTTGCACTGGCTGCGTCCTAGTGCTAGTCAAACAAGTGATGTCAACAGATCAGCTATTCAGACAATTTAGATAATTTATTTATTTCATAAATGTTCTTGAATTTAGCAGACTACTCGTATTATTTATACTGTATTTTATAGACGCAGCAAAAAATCCAACGTCGGCCTTGAAAGTGACACTTACGACTTACATTACGGCAAATTCAGAACTTAATTGGAATGATGTGCAAAAATCATTCAATCATATTACTCAAAATTTTCCGTATAGTAAACTCGTTTTTTGTACGGTAAATAAAGTGTGGACATCAGGAAAGTCACAACTAAGTGCTGAAACTTTTAAAATCATATTATGTGTGAAATATAATTTAACAAAGTCTTATGAAAAATTTCTCGAGCTTTTAAACAATGAAAAACAACAACCTACTGTAAAAAATTCACTTAAATGAGAAATATGCCAAAGAATGAAATAATACTATATATAATTTTTTAATTACACTACTATTTACACCTTCCTCCCCCACCCCCCCACTCCCCCGTCAATGATGTCCCGCTTTACCAATGTTAAAATCTGGTCACCTTAACCATAATCTTCCGGAAATAACTGGAGAACATTAAATAAGTACCAGGCAGAAACTATGCACAAAGGAAAATAACACAGGCTGCTGCTATGTATTTGCTTATTAGATATAACCATTATCGGAATGAGCATCAAAAACAAAACAAAAAAGGTCATGTAAAATAGATGGAGGAAGAGTTTTTTTTTTAACTGCTTAACATCTCTTAACAGAGAGGTCTTTAGAGACGGGAAAGGATGGGGGGCAAGGAATGGGAAGGAATTCGGCCATGGCCCTTTGAAGGAGGCATCCTGGCATTTACCTGGAGTGATTTGGGAAACCATAGAAAACCCAAATCTAGGTGCCCGGACGGGGATTCGAACCGCCGTCCTCCCGAATGCGAGGCCAGAACGCTAATTGTTACACCACCACGCTCGGTGGAGCAAGAGAAAGTGGTGGATTCACCATAACTGAATAAGGTACAGAGTCTCCTATTATTGTGCTAGGTATTAGGGAACTCTTGCCTGCGACTTCGTTTTCACTTCTCCGTCCATACACATAACTTTTTTTCCAGACATACCATGAATAAACAACTAGCCGAATTTCTAGAAGAACCATCATCGGAATTTGTAAATTTCTATCGTATGTCATCAAGCGACTTTAAATATCTAGTGGAAAAAATAGCTCCATTGATTGCGAAAAAAGTAATATTTTGGACCTCCGGCGTGGGTCTGAATGATGGGCGATTGTGTGGACACGCGCACGATCAACGGCACGCATTCCTTTGATGTACCGAAAACTAACCGATTACTCACGATTACTCTCGCGTTCAGCCTAGTTACAGCTCAATCCTATTGAGCTGGTGTAAGGTGGAGTGTATTGCCCTAAGGCATTGCCTCCAAGTAACGATTACTCTCTATTATAGGCGATGATGGCCACTCGCAGACGATCATGCCCTATACACAATCGTGTAGGTTTGGCGATGACTGAACCTATTCAGTTAATACGATTACTCTCGATTATAGGCGATGATGGCCACTCGCAGACGATCATGCCCTCTACACAATCGTGTAGGTTTGGCGATGACTGAACCTATTCAGTTAATGAATAAAATCCACATTGCTAGATGTATTCCTGTGTAAACTTAAAGTGAAGTTTGAAAATATATTGAACTATAACCCAGATTTTGAACCTTTGTGTCAAAATGATAGTTTTATTAATGGGACGGGCGAACTTTTTACAGAAGCAATGACTGCTGACATAGCATCCAAATTCATATACTGCCCAGTTACATCAGTTGTAGTAGGACGTTATTACGCCACACTACGATTTATATTTTTCAAATTATTTTAATATTAATTTTATTCAGATTAGATTAATTAAACCGATCTCGGGCAGCCCAAATTGTATATGTTTAAATTAATATGCAAGGGTGTTTATTTGAGAGGACTCAGTGCAAAAATGCGAGTGTAGGATTTCTGTTTAAAGCAAGGGCTGCAGATCTCGACCAAGGGGCAGAAGTAGAACCGTTAGCCCACCACAGTGAAGGGACAATGGACAGTCAGACTGTCGCCGGTCAAGGCCATCTGGTCGTCCCTTGGCTTGTATAGCGGAGCTATGAAGGTCAGCTCTCCCCCGCCCCACCAAAGACAGACGCGCAGGGAACGCTGGCAAAATTGCCGCGAAGCTCAATGTGCTCCGACATCACGTGATTTCCAGGAAGCCTGACCTGCCAATGAAAAGAATCCTCAGGGTTTTCATAAGTTAAATCAGGGCGTATTCTTTCTGCCCCTACATGTTTTCTTCGCCGAGAGAAGAGGCCATCTTTTCCGAAGAGCGGGAGACACTTCTGGCTTGACGATAGTCCGAGACGGTTCGACTCTTGGTGCGTCGGACAGTAATCGGCCTATGGTCACAGGCTGGTGATCCTACATCGCACTGAGAAAGAATGTGCGACAAACACCAGTGCTGCTGTCTACGAGATGGTAATATACACTCGCCAGGTTCTGAATCATTGTGTTCTTTGAGAGTGCGAATGACCCTTAAGCGATTTGAGACAGACTTATGCTCACCAAGCAGACCTAATTCTGAGCTAGCTGGAATTTTTATCGAACATTATGTGTTGTGGAGGCCTTGCAAATCACAAGTTCCATATTTTCTTTAATTTAACGGCGCCCGAGATTAATGTTCATATACATGTAAATATGTCTTAATTGCTGACATTTACTATCGTTTTATATTGTGCATATTTGTCATCTTTTAATAATCTAACTTCATAGATAATTTACGATTAAAGTAAATTAATTCAATTGTTTGCTTGGATAAATCGGCCAAGGCTTGTAACGTCTAGGCTTGTTTGATATTCCAGTGATTTTATGTTAACATTAGATTTAAATATGCCTAGCGGTGTAAAAGTCAAATGAAAAATAAATAAATATCAATGTCAGTTTCCTTGCGATCTGACAGTGTTAAGATTCTTGCCAACCAAAATTAAATTCTTTAAAGAATTAAAATTTATGAAATTCCCCCCCCCTCCCCCATCTCTAGCACGTCTCATTACACAGTGAATGTGGAACGGTCCATACCCACTTATAAAAATATTTTGACAGATCGAAGAAACTATCTTACTATTGAATATTTGGATCAGTACCCAACTGTTTACGTTTACAAAAGTAAAAACAAAATTTAATAATTGTTAGTTATGGAATTTATAAATATGCCATCCAACTACTTAATTATTTCATACTGGTTTTGAAATAAAAATCTAAAAATTAATATTTTCATATTGTATAATGTTGCATATTTTGAAACTTTTCATGCATATTTTAAGCATTTTTCAGGCATATATGCATGCATATTTCAAGCCTTTTGTGTTGCATATAATTCGGTCTCTACTTATCACCAATATACGACTTGTACACTCCTCCTGTCATCCAATGAATTTCATTCCATCTCTTTTATCATACCTTTTGCTGATTGCATTCTGCAGTAATTTCCAGAAACAAATCTAGCAGCACTTTTTGCACCCTCTCCAACTCCTGTATTTGATACGCAAAAAGTTGCTCCCATTCTACACTACCATACTCAAGCAATGGCCTGACCAAAGTTTTGTAACCCTATTCCTTTACTTCTCTCGTAGATCCCCTCATCACTCCAACAAATGTAGAATTCTGAAACCCCTTCCTACTACCTGACCAATGTGTTCTGCCCAGTTAAGATTGTTAACAAATGTAATGCCAAGATATTTACATTTCAAGTCTTCAACAAGCAATTCTTTCCCCACCTTATAATTGTAATCAACCCTCAGTTTTTTATTTGTGTATCTAATTAGCTGACTCTTCTTTGCATTTATCTTCATCCCATGTTTACCAACCCAACTAGATATCCTGTCCAGATCACCCTGCTACTGTTTACAGTCCTCTATCGTTTTGATCCTTTTGTACAGCATTTTGCCATCTGCAAACAATCTAATTTCAGATAGTAAACAATCAACACAATTATTCATCAGAATAATGAACAGCAACGGTCCCAACACGCTACCCTGTGGCACTCCCATTTTTATTTCCACTTCTTTTGATACTGAATTTCCTACTCTAACTTTCTGTTTTCTACTTTTTAAAATTCTTCTACCCAGTAAATCACTTTCTCATCCACTCCAATAGTTTTTACCTTATTTACTACCATTTTATGGCTAACTCTGTCAAAAGCCTTTGAAAGAAGTGCTATATTATCTATTTGGCCTCCCTTGTCCATTTCATTTTAAATATTTTGCATATATCCCACCAACTGAGATTCGCACAAATATGCTGCCTACTTGAAAACCACTTACGCTCTTCACATACTGTATATCTCCGAAGTGGTTGCATATCAATCCGTCAATTAATTTAGCTACCCCTGATGTCAAGCTGATCAGCCAGTAATTTTCGACTCTATCTCTCACCCCTCCTTTATTTACTGATACTACTATCGCATTTTTCCAGTCCTGTGGTAAGCAGTAAGTATCCAGACTCAATTTAAATAATATTTCAATGTAAGGTATAATCCGGCTATCTTCAAGAAATCTGTAGTAATATTATCTGCACCAGCCCCTTTATGTCTTTTCAGCTTTATTATTTCCTTCATAATGTCCTCAGGATGAATTTCAGATTTTTTGGTCTGTTCATTTCTAATTGTGTTGTTAAACTCGTTCCCAGAGTATGACCCTCCCGTTTCTGATTCATTGTCCCTAATGCTCTCGCTTACTTAAAATCTCTGCCTTTTTCAAATCCTCACTAACTTCTTCTCCATCCTTATCTATAAGCGTCTCAATATCCTCCCTTCCCCTCAGTTTTCTAACATAGCCATAGAAATTTCTAGATGCGCCAGTCAATGATCCCCCTGCACTGGCAATACTCTTCATAAACCCATCTTTAACAACTTCTTAGCTATTATTAAGTCCTTATTTAGTTGTTTTAAATATTCCCTACTACTCTGTTGTCTCTTAACTCTGTTATGTTCTCTTCTTACGAACTTCTTTAACCTCCTCACCTCCCTACACAAGTACTCTACTTCTCTTTATTTTCTGTTTTGGAATAAATTCTCCTTCTCCCTTCCTTATTATCTCCTTGAACTCTTCCCATACCGATTCTACTGTACTTGTGCCTTCATTCCATATGCTGAAACGTTCGCTGAAATATCTCTTCAAATTCGAAATTTGTGCATTTTTATAATTGTACCTGTTTTCTCCTTGAATTTTGGCTGCTAGTTTACTGAATCCTCTAATATATCCATCAGAACTGCTTCATGATCACTTATTCCTTCCGTTACTTGACACCCCCACAAGGTTATTATTTGGCTTTGTTAGGAATATATCCAAAATATTTTGTCCCCTGGTGTTCTGCTCCACTACTTGTGTAAATCCTCCTTCCCTCATTAGAGTATTTGCAAATCTCTATTCCCTTGTGTTATTAATCTTATTTCCTTTATAGTTTACACCTGGTAAATTTAAATCCCCACCAATAATGACCATTCTATTCCCACCTGTGAAATCTGAGTATGAATTTAATTTCACCCCAAGAGGCTCATCTCCATCTGTATTTCTTTCACTGCAGTAATTAACCAACACCATGATTTTTTTCTTTTTTACTGCCCCAGAAATCTACCTCAAATAATTCATGGTCATGATCTATGAACACCAGTGAACTGTGGTAGTTTTTGTTAACAAGTATGAAAACTCCTCCACCATTTGCTCCTCTGTCTCTGCGGTACACTTTGTAACCACGCGGTCGAGTGGAATCTGTTGTTTTTGAAAAGTACAGTTGGAGACTACTTTAATCTTTAATCTTAATCGATGTGATGCAGAGCGTATCAGGATAATTGTGAAAAGTTACTTGAATCGAATGAAATATTAAACACAAAGATGGCATAGCTCAAATTTTACAATATTTATTGACCAACGATATAAAAAAAAGTTTTTTTTAAAATTCTAAACAAAGGAAAAACTTAGAAACATCACAAACAGTTGCATGACCATATTAGCAAAAATATCTTATATTGAGTTACTTTTATGAAGTTTGATATTACCCCAACCGCATCTGCACTGGTGGTGACGAACCTTTTGAAGTCGTGCAGATTGCAGGCATCAGCTGTCCTCCATGTCGGTTGCTTCTGTGTATCTATCAGTCTAGTAGAAACAAAAGACCCATTCTCTCGCCGTTAGCATTGAAATCCTATTTCATCATGGCTACCTTTTTTTTCTTATGGCTTTTCGCCTCGTCGACATCGAAATCATTAGAGGCGTGAAAGGACTGGGGACAAGGAACAAGAAGGAATTCGGCCATGGCCTTTTGAGGAAAGCATCCCGGAATTCACCTGTAGTGATTTGAGGAAACCATGGAAAAACCAAATCTGGATACCCATACGGGGATTTGAACCAGCGTCCTCCCGAATGAGAGGCTGGATCATTAACCGTTCACCCACCACGCTCGGTCCCGTGGCTTACAGCCAGCTCCTATCTGCCCACCCATGCTGATCCGTTCGTCTTGCTCCCTTATGACTGGCGTCATACAAACAAAAACATTAGTGTTGTTGAGGAACGAAAACTGAGATTGGCCAAAGAATCGAGTCCGCTATTCACATGCCTGCCACATTATGAGAAATAGTCTCGTAAGTTATCACTCATTGGTTTTAAGGATAATTCATACGTCTTAGATGGGCAAGATGTGAACTGCTACCTAATATCTTTCATATCCGCCCCAAAACAGCAAAATTTGTAGCGGTGGTTTGGGCCGATCAATCCGTCCGGTTCTGTCGTGAGCATGAAGACCTTTGTTGAGGGTTGCTAGAGTGTGAATCCCATTTAAAGAGTTATGTGCAAGTTATTTCCGATGAAATGGACAAGCTGGTAGTGTACTATTAGATGGTAGAGTGAGACATAAAATGATGACAAATAAGATAAAACCGTTGATTTTTATGTAAAAATGAATTGCTGGATAGAAAAAATCTTGAAAGGTAGGAAGCAAAAAGCTATAGTAGGAAATACTTTTTTTTTTGTTCCCACAAGATACACTCAGGATGAATTTCAGATTTTTTAGTCTGGTCGTTTCTAATTGTGTGGATGAGCTTTTTCTTCGATTTACACCCTCCCATTTCTGAATCATAGTTCCCAGTAGTCTCACTAAACCAGGGGCATAGCTATCGGAGGGCTATTCGGTGCTGTTCACCGGGGCCCTCTAAAGCTCAGATATCCCCGAGCCCTGCCATGCCAGCAAACCTCACAAGACTTGGTAGAGCTGAAAAAAGGGCCCAAAAATATTTTTTTGCACTGGGGCCCTTGTTAACCTAGCTATGTCACTGCACTTAACCAGTTTAAAATTTCTGCCTTTTTCAAATCTTCATTAAATTCTTCTTCATTCTTATCTGTAATTGTCTGATCACCCTTCCTTTCACTTCGGTTTTATAGTTTTATCCATCACTGGTTCCAAACAAACATAAATGTAAAATGTTATATATGGTACGTT
>JARYHS010000189.1:0-24001 GCA_031002005.1 Vandiemenella viatica | reverse complement strand
GTTTCCTAAACACTTGCACAAAGAATTTAGATCATAACGTAATTCTTCCGACCACGTGATTTTAAAACACTATCTTGATAAATTAATCGTCTCTTACCATCAATGACATGGAGTATATTCCTTCATCCCATAAATTAAATTCTGTAATCCACTTCCCATTTAATTCTACAGCATAATACCTCCTACCATTCAGATTTCTCGCAAGTCCATCAAAATATTGTTTTTCACAAGTGAGGCCCAATAATATCATTATCATCACTTATTTTTTATCCCTATTAAATATTATGAAATTCTTATCTTTATCTCGTAACATTATGCGTTCCCTCTAATATACAATTTATTATTAATTTCTAATCGAATTCTGGTCCTCCCGATATCCAGTATTCCAAATTTTTATCTACATCTCGCCATTTTGGTTCCAAAGTAACCTCATTCTAAGGCAACAGTCATGTTTTTTTTTGGTACGAATGGCATTTCACCAACTGTCTCAATTTTCCTTACAACATTCCTTTGCTTGAGGGACCTCGTGCGGTTCGCTACTCTGTCTGCTTACTGCAACTGCATTTATTTCCTGACGATCATATTACTGTTTTCTCCCCGCCTGGTTTCTAGGTTGGAAATTTTCATTGCCTTTTTGGAAGAAATATATCCTTTCTTGTCCATTATTCCAGCATCCTTGCCCTTGATTTCTTGCGTGTTAATTATTACTGCGACTATTCCCTTGCTGGTTTAGAAAATTTTGATTCTTCGGATGATTCTTCTGTGTAGAATCTTTGCTCTTTTCAGCAGTGTCCCCACTAGGCTTGTATGCTGCATCAATATTTTTTAAAGTATTTAGAAATTGATCCATATTATGCAGAAGCACTGGATTCAATTGACATCTTATGTGTGGGGAGAAATGAGATGTCAACGCAAATATCAATTCTACATCTTTCGGCGGATTGTCTAGTTCTCATGACAGTATAGTTAATCTAGATGCATATCTATACATTGAATCTTTACCTTTTAGATTGAAATGTTGTTTGTAGATTCTTAGTATTAATTCTCCTTGTGCATTTAAATCCCAGTAAGTGGCCCAAAATTTCTCTTTAAGCTCATTGTAGGAAACATCCGAAAAATTAGATACACGAAGCCAGGATTTCGAAAATAATTCTCGATTTCTCTTTGAAATTCCTTCGGATTATTTTTTTAAAGTCCGAATCTTTGGAAGACCAAGTTCCACAGAACTATACACATTGATCCGATTTTGTGATGTAAATTCAGCTGGCAACTTTTCTTGACGTCTAGTCGTATGTTGACCAGTTCGTCTTCTACTTTGTTAAATTTTCCCGCGACGGAAGTCTTAAATTCGTAATGTGATTTTATCAGATTTTCATGTGTCTGCATCATTATGTAAGCCCGTTCAATCTGCTGGCAACGATCAGAAATAGCAGTATCTGGCAGTTTACTTCTTTTTTCTTTCATTTGAATCTTCTCACGGATTTGATTTAACTGCCCATTGGTTCTGCCTATGTCTTTGGCTGCCTTCTCTGTAAATTTATCAAACCCATCGCATCTGGACTATAAGTCAGCTGTTTTATTGTTCAAAATTTTGACTTCTCCCTGTATATTATTTTGAAACTCGTCAAATTTGTCATTTATGTCTTCCCGCACACATTTTTATTCATTTTGGACTGAATTTTCTCTTCCAATAATTTTTGTGACGATTCCTGCCTGTATCTTAGAGATTTGGGGTGGAACGCTCTTCCAGCGGTTCACAGACGGGAGCACAAACTCACACTCGCGATTAATATTCCCAATGTCTGAGTGTGCTGCACCTTCGTGACTTCCAACCCAGTGAGTCCACCGCTCCGCCTAGCGGTCCAGCGGATTTGAGGGGTGAGGTATAACAACATTCTTTTTGAATTCTTGGTAGCGTGCTACCTGTCCGCTAGCCAGCTGCCGTCCTACAAACCATTCGCAAGTTTTTCGTGGTTGCAACTTAATACAACTTCACACAGCTCTAATGTGTGTCATTACATAATCCACTTTCACCAGAAAATTTAAAAATTTGCGTCCATAATATTTTTAAAATTGTTAGTTGACAATTACTTCCCCGATAATCAATTGTTCCGACACTGAACATAGTCTCACCACCTTGAACTGGTCACGACATTTATACAATTGATCTCCCATCAATATCTCTGAATACTATATCTTGTTCTACTAGTTTCATTCTTTATAGTGCCTTCTCGCTGCCATTGACATTCTATATTTAATAGTGAATAATATCTCGTGCCTTGTTGCAAATTTACAATCACAGGAGGTGATATTGAATTGACGGGGTTGGAAAGGTGATTTAATTTCATTCTAGTACCCCGTGAGTCCCCAGTATCAATGGCTGAGATTCATATACTCAATTATTCACACCAATTCTGCAGTTAGTCTACCAAATAACGAGAGAAATTTTTAAAAGAATTTATCTATTCTACCTACTCATACACTAGTGTAATTTTACTTCTACAGGATAGTAATTATTAACAGGATGTGGATCAGTTAGATATGACTTCTTCAAAAGCGTTGGAATGGCAACATTATACATCTAGTATGGTTCCTTATTCCTCGTCTATCGATGAAACTGATAGATCATCTAGCATGGTGCAAAGTTGGAGGTATGTTATTTTTACTTTTATCTCCATTATCGATGTTTAACATTTGAAGTCCCTTGGAGCGTAGTGAGGTACTGGAAACGAATGTCTTGAGTTGACCATTTGCTGGGTTTCCTTAACTATTATTTGATTTCAGGAGCTCCATTTCACCCTAACATATTTTTTTAGCAACTTTTACCCTCATAAAAGCGTTTTTCTTTCACCTGTCCGTCATTTCAACGAAACATACTCAGCTGGGCCAGATTATAAAACCAATCAGTTTCCAGGAATCCTAATGGACTTATTAGTCCTGGAGGTACTATAAGCTGAAGATTGACCGACGGTACTAGTGCAGTTTTCCCTCCAATCCTGCAGAATCTTTCCGACGACTCATACATTTTTAATTCAAGCGCAAACCTCTCTTCAGCTAGCGCATCCCACAAATGTCGACCAAAATCCTTCCGTTTAACCACGGTTTTATCCAATAATATTGTTGTGACTTCACATACAAACATCACACCTTGCTTCTAGCTTTTAACATATTAAGGATCCTCACTGTAGCGTTACCATTAAAAGATTATATTAGTTTCAATTTCAGTTGCCTTCTGAGGAGGTTGCAACACATAATTTACAGTACACCATCTTATAAGATTCCAAACTCTTCAGTTAATGCAGCACAGCTTTCATCAT
Organism: Vandiemenella viatica; assembly: GCA_031002005.1. Taxonomy (NCBI): domain Eukaryota; kingdom Metazoa; phylum Arthropoda; class Insecta; order Orthoptera; family Morabidae; genus Vandiemenella; species Vandiemenella viatica. The sequence continues at coordinate 20,684 of JARYHS010000189.1, read as the reverse complement.
TTATTAGTTGCACGCATGCTATAATTGGACAACTGATTATACTAATTCAGTATCTTCCACACTTTTACCGTATCTCTAAGTAACATAGCATTAACAAAATATATTGTTATGTACAGAATGTGGTCGTGAAATCCAAACTCACGCGACCTAAACATGGAAAGTACGTCTTCATTTCATACAAACCAAAGTCTCATTGTAATATTTAGCAGTTGTTTTCATCTTCCCGATGGTCTTAACTACAAATCCTTTTGATACGTCCACACATATTACGATTCCAGTAATCTAGCAATAATTTCCATGCAAAAAATGTAATTATTTTAACTTTCGTTTCAGTGAATGACGGTACCTCATATATATTAATGAGTGGCCACATTTCACCGTGGGACGAGTGTTTTGACATGCAACAGGAATCCCTGAACATTGATATTATTTACAATAAATGTCACACTCGACTTAACAGCCTTGGTTCGGAATGGAATTGATCCATACGCGATTAGAAGAGATTTTCCGCTACTTGTGTGGTATGATCAAATCAGCTGATGACTGCTCTGTCTCGATCTGCTGGATGTAATACCAATCTCTCCTTTTCCTACCATATACTGACGCCCCAAATTGTTGACGGCTCGTTGTCTGACGAGGTTTGAAGGTTGCTGCTTTTGGTGTTTGCTGCTGATCATGTTCAGAGAAAACTGCGAAGCAACTTGATTGATTCGAAGTTTTCTCATTTTCTTTGCATGCTGCAAGAATGTCATTTTTAACTGCAGAGGTGTTCTGGCTAACTGTTTTGACTTTAACCGGGGCATCAATTGTGATCTGAAAGGAAATTTCTGACCGCTCGTATTCACCTATCGAAACCCTCTCTGGTAAATTAGCTTTATTGTCTTTCTCCACCAATTCCAGTGTACGGCTTGTGTGTTTTGATTTCTTTCTTAATTGATTCAGTGCAATTACCAATTTCTTGCGTAATGATTTTGCGGAGCTCGGTTTGTGTCTCAGTGAATTTGCGGTTTAATTCCTCCCCTTGTGAATGCATAGTTAAATTTAATTATTTCAAGAAAACCATGATGATCCCCAAATTTCCTTGTTTAGCGTGGGCACTGTACTCACGTACACGCGTGTGATCTGAAGGCGGCGGAGATGCCATGCTCTCTCAACTTTTGAAAATATTTGACAGTATTATTGGTTCTACCCCTGCACTTTTTAAGACACAAACATGTGAACAAGCGCTACCAATTGTGGATCCACTTCATGAACAAAGTACATTATGCAAATTATTTCCATTACAAATACAACACAGAAATTCAACACAGAAATTCTAAGCAACAGAAACAACGACGAGAATGAAATTCCCTGCAGGAGAAAGCATCACCATATACACAACATGCATTAAACCATATTCTGAAACCAACAGGACATGTATTTGTTTAACACCACTGATACTGGACAATGTCACTGGAGACGCCATCTGAAATTATTAACCGTATAGTATGCTTAGGGATACACAATTAATATTTGAGGCAAAATTTTGAAAATTTGAATTATTCTAACCTCGGCAACAATTATTAAATCTCAACTGTATTGATTTTATTATTAATTATTGGCCCTACGTTATAGCGACAAAATGAAGTGTCGCATTGCGACATCAGAAAATGGAATTAATTTTATTCTTGATAAATTCATCAATTAATATTTATTAGGGGGGATATGAATTGATAACCAAGGCGCGATTTGAAACTACTATTTATTAGATCAAATATATAGATTTTACTAGCTGTTACCCGCGACTTGGTACGCGTGGACTTGGAGTTTCATTGCCAGAATTGGATATAGAAAACTGTTAGTAACGTAAGATTTGTCCCAAACAACACCGAGTCGACATAATATGATGGAAAGCCATCATTATATCATCCTATCGTCTAATCTGTCTCATGAAGAGAATCAATTTACAACATATTTAAAAACAGAAAAGTAAGCGAAGGTGCGGGGATGTGTGTGTGTGTGTGGGTGGGGGGGGGGGGGGTAACTGATGGCAGCTTTATTTCAGCTTGGTTTTTTCTTCTTTCTTCAACATGAGCATCTGAATCTTATAATCTAATAGCAGCACATTGTCTTCTAGACCCTCACCTTGGGCCAGGTTTACGTCCGTAAGGCATGTCAAAAAGGAAGACAAATTGGTGCCAGAAACTTTTATACAGACACAAATGAATAGTACAGTGCAGAGTAAATTGACTTCTATACTAAATAATAAGTTTTGTTTCTTATCGAAATTTATTAACAAATCAATCACTAACAGACTGCGCGACTGAGCAACCAACGTAACATTACAGACTAACACACGAATCTGTCTGTCTTTCATCATTCGATAAGTTCTTAAAATTTCGTGACTAAAACTGTTATTCATACCGAAAAAATGTCCTGTGTCCTTCCTACACTATTTCATTGTTAAATTCCATCAATATTGATATAGCCATTTAGTCGTCAAAACGTAACAAATAGACAGAGACTTACTTCCACATTTATAATATAATAGCTGGTACCAACGACTTCGTTCCTGATTGTAAAGAATTCATGTTGACAGCTGTAGACATCTAACCACCATAGTGCACGATGGGAGACTCGATACTATTACCACACACAAATACCAGTCTTCTGCGCTATGTAGTTCCGGCAGCAAAGTAAAATTTACGGATACACACAAGTCTTTGGATGAAATACGTAAATATTCATTTTTTTTTTTTACTGCTTTACGTCTCTTTTTAACATCGAGGTCTTTAGAGACGGGAAAGGATAGGAGGCAAGGATGGGGGCAAGGAATGGGAAGGAATTCGGCCATGGCCTTTTTGAAGGAAGCATCCCGGCATTTGCCTGGAGTGATTTGGGAAACCATGGAAAACCCAAATCTGGATGCCCGGACGGGGATTCGAACCGCCGTCCTCCCGAATGCGAGGCGAGAACGCTAACCGTTACACCGCTCGGTGAAAATATTCATGATCGACCAATTTCAAACACCATATCTCACACACTCCCACAGATTCCAACGTTGTGATCGATGGGAGACTCTGTGTTACTACCACACACAAACGCCAGAGATCTGCGATTGATAGTTTTCACTTAAAAGTGATACACCGTGACACATGCGTCTTTGGCAGAAATATGAAATTGCCGCAGGTCGACCATTATCATCCCTCATATCTTCCACACCCCCATAGCTACACACATCTAACAACCATAGTGCACGACAACAGACACGATTCTACTACCACACATAAACACCAATGCTCTACGCTATGTAGTCGTGGCAGAAAAGTGAAATCTGCGGAGACACTGACTTTCGTCGAAATACGAAAATATCGTTGGTCGGCCACTTACAACCACCATATCTACCACAGTACCACAGTTTCTGAAATTCGGCCGCTGTTGTGATCGAAAGGTGACTCTGTGCTACTACTACACACAAACGCTAGTTATCTGTGATCTATAGTTTTCGCTGAAAAGTGATATACCATGACATTTTTGTCTTTGGCAGAATTATGAAATTGCCACAGGTCGACCACTTTCAACCCCCATTTCTCCCACACCCCCATAGCTACCGACATCTAACAACCATAGTGCACGACAGGATAGACGATTCTACTACCATACTCAAACACCAAAGGTCTATGTTATGTAGTTGTGGCAGGAATGAGAAGTATACGGAGATAAGAATTTTTGGTCGAAATATGAAAACGCCCTGCACTGACCAACTTTAATCATTATATCTCCCACATCCCCACAGCTATCGGCATTCGGCCAACGTTGTGCACGACAGGAAACTCCATGCTACTTCCACCCACAAACATGAGTGATCTGTGCTAGGTAGCGGTGGCTGAAAAGTGAAATATAGGAAAAAACACGTCTATTTTTATATATATATATATATATATATATATATATATATATATATAAGATTAATTAATTTGACATCATTCAGAGATTATATCTGGATAGCGTGAACTCTGCGGGACCGCGGGGAACTGGTCGACGTGGTTTTCCGGCGAACCTGTTCCTTAGGGTTGGGCTGGAACGCTCTTCCAGCGGGTCACAGACGGGAGCGCGAACTCATTCCCAATATCTGTGTGTACTGCCACGAGGTGCACACCTTCATGACCTAAACTCCAGCGAGTCTACCCCTCCGCCAAGCGGTCCAGCGGATTTGAGGGGTGAGGTATAATGAAATTCTTTCAGAGTTCTTCGGAGCTAACCCGCAGTTGTCCATCAAACCGTTTGCAAGCTTTTCGAGGTTTCAACTTTATGCAACTTCACACGGCTGCAATGTGTGTCATTAAAACACATTGGATCACATGGTCATCCAGCACAAAAAGAGCAACAACTGACTGCGCAGGACATGAAGGCCCAGAAAGACATATCCTAAGAAATCTGAACACCTATTGATTCAATGCCGGCAATGATCAACGAATGTAAAGGTGCTCAAAATGTGTGCACCTTTTACTGATAACTGTATCTAAAGGTAATTAACTTAGCTTCTTCTATTTCAATTTCTTACCATTTCTTTTGAGTATGACACTGAAAATATCTACAACGTTTAATAATATTCCAGATTTCCAGTCAGGGTATTGTACTTTCAGGCTGTTGTTTCGCCAGGTACTTACATGTGACTGAAATAATTACATAGAAAATACGGCTATATTGAAAGAAACTTAAATTAAAAAATTTTCATATCCTAATGCTACACCGCGGAGATTAAAAAGCTGCAGGCATCGTCTCTTAGGCCTATAACAAAGCATTATATCAGCTGTCAGGTTGCATTTCAAGCGATTCACAACTTGCGATAATGTTGCCAGTCAGAAATAATTGTTTCAGTTACATGCACGTTACTACATAAACTGTACCATGATCACATCTCGACATTTTTGGATTAATTATATCTGACTGAAATAATGACAGTAATGATACAACGATTTGAAATCAAGAGTAGCTCCAATTCACGTAAATTTCTATTTTAAAGCAGGAATAATTGATGGTGTATCAACATAAAATAAAACCAATATCCAAACAACAAAAAATAAAAAACAACAAAAAATAAAAAACAACAAAAAATAAAAAAATCAGAAAAATTGAGATGCTGTGATTATTCGTAACGAATTTTTATATTTCAGCACACTTCCAAGAGGACTAAGTCGTAGATTACTGCTATATTTACATAAATTTATGGCACCGCGGTTATGTTGCAATCCTCGGTATCCACATTTAAAAATAAACTTTTTTTAGTTAAGTATCATGGAAACAATATTTTTCATTATATCCACAGATACATCCTTAACAAAGCTGATACCTAGCTATATAATCCCAGGCAAAGTTTACACATAAAATCTCCAAAAAAAATTACACATAATGATTATAATATCAGCTTTCTTAACGTTACAACTGTTATATATCCATTTAAATTTTCGGTACCACGGTTAACGTGGAATCCTCCATATCAGCATTTAAAAATATTATGTTTTAGCTGAGTTAAATATTGTTTTCAAAAATAATATTCTTTATTACTACCACAGATATTCTATATTGTAACCAAGTTTATGCTCATCTATATACTCGCAGCCAAAGTTCATGGATAGTGATAATTGCAGCTGTGAAAACGTTTTAATTTTTAGTGCAGTGAGTTGGGTAAGTATAAAAGTTTATAATATGCCCTTGCGAAAGAGATCTAATCTGTCGGGGTCAACTTCTGCAGCTAAAAGATGTCGCCGAAATCGGCTAAATGAGAGTGAAATTGCCCGACAACATCGTCTGCAACGTCAAAGAGAACGAGATGAAATAGCTAGAGCAAATGAAAGAAACCTGCACCGAGAAAAGCGATTGACCTATAACCGGGTTCTATACGCTAAATCCATAGCTTCTGAAAGCGCACAGAAGAAAGAATGTCTTTTGAACCGTGACAGCCTTTCTAAACAATAAATGTTTATACTTCGCACATTAATTACAACCACGAATTACTACTGTTAATTTTTCAGGAACCTTTTCTACTATTGAATCAATTGCATCAAGTTAAAATATAAATAAAACAACTCTTTGACATCAGTATGAAAACCGAACCTAACGTATTAACCGAAACAAACGAAACTATTCAGAATACATTAACAGTTCATGCCTTTCCACGTTAATGTCTGATAAGAGAATAAAATCGGTAAATAATTTCTACACCTGCCAAGGCACGCATGCGTGAAGCAGCGGGCAAATGCTAGTATAATATAATAACACTGCTCAACGCAACAGCTAACCTAACCTTATCAGATTCCTCTGATGCCATGTTACCGAGTAAATTTATTTCAAAGGAAACCCAACAGATCGACTGATGTATTATCCCTAGAGATTGTCAGTAAATGGAACTAAACCCTACTTATTGAAACAAACAACTTCCTACTTCAATTAGAATGACAAAGTTACAGGTTAAAATCAAAGCAAGAATAAATCCTTTGTCTTCTCAACGATGTGAAATATTGGTTCCTTTAAAGAAAATTTCAGAAGAAAAGGAAAAATATAATTGACTAGAAATATTGTACTTATATTTGGCAAACAAGCGTAGAGAAAAGATAAAAAAAAGCATAAAGCCTTAACCAGAAACAAGCACAGGTTAACTTACGAAAAATTCTACAAGCGTCAACTTCGGTTATTTTAAAAATTACTAAAACCAAATTGATTAAAAAAATGTTCTTTTTTTCTCTCTTTTAAATTTAAAGAAAATAACTACTATTCAAACTTCTGCTAATGCCTAGTTAAAGTATATTTCGTTTCCCTCCATTGTTTTCCTCGCGGCTAACAGCTGTTCGAAACTGCAGGCAGGGATTGTTAATGTAGCTCACCGATCGATGTGCAGAGTAATAATATCTCAGATCTTGTACAAGGGCGGATCCAGCCTTTGGTTCAGGGGGGGGGGGTAACATAGTCGAGGTCTAACTAGGACATGCTTCAAAATTATAATAGTACCTATATATAAATAAAAGAGAAATTAATTTAATTGCATTATGTCAAAATAATTTTAATCAAATAACAAAATCAATTATTCTCTTCTTAACTATCGCGAATCTTGTTATGACTTCCTCCACTTGAACGAGTATGGTTTTGTGAACGTGCAGAAGTGCCGGTCCAGTTAGGTAGTCGTCTTTCCAGTGATGCTCGAAATCAAGTTTTGAGCCTTCTGAGAGCAGAAAAAGATCTCTATGCCAATGGGACACTATCTGGTAGTGTGGCAAGATTACACAGATATGTGTTTACGATGGGATATATTTCAGCATGACATTTTTATATTAGATTTGAAATTGACTTGCGGAATGTTCTGATTCCGTTGCCTTTTTACTATCCACAGCCAATATTCGCTTATAATGACTGATAATGCAGTGTCGTCCATTACCTGCTTTTAATCGAATGCGAGTTGCTTAATTGTTTCAACGCCTTCATTAATATCGGTATAATTGACTTTCGGAACAAAAACGACTAGTTGAAATAATGTATTTCAGGAGACAAATGGTCTTGTGTAACATTTATTATAGAATCTAGAAGTATGATGTATACAGCCCTACAGAAATACTCTTCAACTGATTGCACAGGTAGGTTATTGGCTCTATGCATTTATATCGGCACTGTTCTGGGGCATTAAATTTCCATCGCAGTTTTCTCGGTAAATTTCTTTTGACTATTCAAAACATTTGTTCCATTTTTTATCTCAGAACACTCATTGTATCATTTATTGCGCCAGTAGAACTTTTTTTAAGACAATTGAGTTCGTCTGTAATACCCTGCTTAAGGATATAGTTGTACAAGTACCTGAAAAATAAAATAAGGTATATTTCTAACTAACTGAGTAATTAATAATATCTATGTATACTATTATAAATCTGTGAGAAACCTGCGTGTGCCTGATATTTTGAAATGGTATCACGCAAAAAATCTTCAGCAATTAAGATGGTATTTTCAAATATTAATTGCTTACATTCCAGATTAAAATCTGCGAATACAGCTTGCGACATGCATGTACTGAGGAACGGAGAATGAAATTATATCTATTTCTAGAAGGAGAAATAAGCGCGCAGATCACTCTGTATTCGATATGAGCATTCAATAAACACCGACAAAAGATTACACTACGATCATGCTTAGATTCTGTTTTATTTTTTCACTTCGATTATTTAGTTTTTAGTTTTGTAAACTAAAATAACGTGGTAAAAATCTTAAACGTAATTAGAATCTTAAAATGAATAGTTAGTCATTATTAATTCGCATTTTTCCAGCACTAAAAACCTTCAACTTACTAGTCAGTACTGTCACATTTACTCATTGCTTTACAGAGATCAGAGCAAAATTATTACATATTCAATGATGCTATTCGTTTGAAAGCGTGAAAATTAATGCAACTTATAAACTAATACTTCTGGAGTAGGAAATTCTGCTCTTACGGCTAAGGATTGCAATCCCGCAGTGTTTTCAATCCCGCGGGATCCGCGCAGGATTTGCGCCAATTCCGCGGGATCCCGTTGGAACCGTGCGGGATTGGTACAAACAATTTTTTAACGCATATATTTAAAACATAGTTACTTAAAACGTTAATAAATTAAGTAATAATTAAATTAATAAATAGTTTTGAATGTTAAATGATAAAACTTAACAGTTAAGAATATATTGATTGGCAAAATGACATTAAAAACTTTTTAGCATGTCTTAAGTGTATTTCGAGGTTTTACATTTTTGTTTTTTAATCTAAACAAATTTTTAAATAAATAATAAAAATGAAAAATATCACATAAGTTTAAAAATATGGTTTGCTTAATGGCCAATAACTCAAATTACATAAATGTGTATTCGAAACAAACGCAAGTTTTGATGAATACGTAAAAGTATATTTATTTACTTACGAATGACGAAGGTTGACAAAAACAAACACTTGTTCACATGAGTCAAATGCCAACTGGAATGATACAGGCAAACAGTACAATACATCCGATAGAGACCGAGTGGGTCCGCGAGGCGTTTCCGCCGGATTTTGCGGATTGCGGATCCGCTTAATTTTGTGCGGGATCCGGCAGACTGTCTAATGATGCGGGATCCCGCGGGATTGTGGGATCCCGCTTTGCTGGATTGCAATCCCTACTTACGGCAAAAAGTAAAACGGTGATTACATGTCAGCTAGATCCGAAGCCCGACAGAAAGGAAGGTTTGAATACAGTGACCAGGGAATTTATTTTTCACAGTTGCAGTCGCAGTTGTTATTAAGTAACGTTCATAACCTTGATTATGTAATGTACATTTTAGATTGTAGTTTAAATCATCATAAAGTTAGAATTACTTACGTACTATTTTACGAAAGCAATAAGGAACCACTGAAATTAAAAAAATCAACTAGGAATCCTAAAATCTTATACTAAATCGCGCGAATTACAAAACTAAATCCATCGTGCCTTATACATTAACAAAACGTGGCAGCAGTCACTCTGTCCAGGCTACATTTCAAAGTAACCACAAGCTGCACTAATACTGCCGTTCGAAAATCAAAGGTGCTTAATTTAATTTTGATTGCAATGGAGTGCACGCTCTGTTAGCAACTTCCCTACGCACCCTTCTTAGTCTTTTCATGCACCCACCTACAATTGCCCTCTACAAATTTCAACTTTAAATTCTTTCAACTTTTTTGGTAAATTATTCATCATTTCTCTTGGTAACTTATTCCAATCCATGACACCCTTACCTAAAAACAGAATCTTCCTACACCTTTGTGCCTGAAATCGAGTGTCAGCTTGTAGTCACGGTTATCTTTTCCCATACATGCATTACTTTTAATTCTTATGCCAATATCTTTCAATGCCTCATCACCAGTATGCGCCTTGTAGACTCCCATGACCCTCTTCACCCTCCTCCTGTCTTGCAATGAATCCCATTCTAGCTCTTTTATCATATCTGTTACTGATTGCATTCTGCAATAATTTCCAGAAACAAATCTAGCAGCCCTTTTTTTGCACCCTCTCCAACTCCTGTATTTGACGTGGGTCCCATACTACACTACCATATTCAAGCAATGGTCTGACCTAAGTTTTGTAACCCACTTCCTTTACTTCTGTCGTACATCCCCTCATCACTCTTACCGACAAGTGCAGAATTTTGAAACCTTTTCCTACTGCCTGTCCAATGTGTCCTGCCCAGTTAAGCTTGTTATCAAATGTAATACTAAGATATTTACATTTCAAGTCTTTAACAAGCAATTCTTTCCCCAACTTATAATCAGAATCAACCTTTAGTTTTTTATCTGTGTATCTAATAAGCTATACCTTCATTGCATTTATCTTCATCTCATGTTTACCAACCCAACTAGATATCCTGTCCAGATCACCCTGCAGCTGTTCGCAGTCCTCTTCCGTTTTTATCCTTTTATATAGCATTATGTCATCCGCAGACAATACAAATTCTGGTAGTAAACCAACATAATTATTCATCAGAATAATGAATAGCAATGGTTTCAATACATTACCCAGTGGCACTTTCATTTTTACTTCCACTTCATTTGATGCTGCATTTCCTAAGCTAACTTTTTGTTTTCTTCCGTTTAAAAATTCTTCTACCCACCATACACTTTCTCATCCATTCCAACAGTTTTTACCTTATTTACTATCATTTTTTCTCTCACTCTGTCAAAATCCTTTGACAGATCTAGTGCCACACTGTCAATTTGGCCTCCCTTGTCCATTTCATCCGAAATATCTTGTATATATACCACCAACCAAGTTTAGTATGAATAATATTGCCTAAAGGGTACTTGAAAACCACATACACCCCTCACATATATTTCTGCATTAATTTACCTACCACTGATCTCAAACTGATTGACCTATAATTTTCGACTCTATTACTTACTCCTCCTTTATGTATTGGCGATACTATCGCACTTTATCAGTCCTCTGGTATGCATGAAGGATCCAGACTAAGTTTAAATATTTCTAGATATGGTACAATGCCACATATGGCTATTTTTAAGATATCTGTTGTAATATTATCTACACCAGCCCCTTAAAAAATTTTCAGCCTTCTTAGTTCCTCCATGATATTCTCAGGATGAAATTTAAATTTTTTAGTCTGTTCATTTCTAATTGTGTTGTTAAGCTCGTTATCCGATTTCCTGCCCACCCCCCTCCCGTTCCTGATTCACTGTCCATAATGGTTCACTAAACCAGTTACTTAAAATCTCTGTCTTTTTAAAATCTTCAGTAACTTCTTCTATAAGCGTTTCAACACCCTCCCTTCCCGTCTGTTTTCTAACATAGCCATAGAAATTTCTTGATGCATCAGTCAATGGTCCCACTGCTCTGTCAATACTCTTCATAAACCCATCTATAGCCACCTTCTTAGCTATTATCAAATACTTGTTTAGTTGTTTTTAAATATTCACTACTACCCTGCTGCCTCTTAACTCTGTTACATTCTCTTCTTACCAACCTCTTTAAACACCCTCACCTCCCTATTACAGTACACTGGTTCTCTACTATATTTTTTGTTTCGGAATAAATATTTCTTCTCCGTTTCTTATTATTTCCTTGAACTCTTCCCAACTTGACTCTACTGTACTTGTGCATTCACTCCAATTGCTGAAACGTTCTCAGAAATATCTCTCACACGTGCATCAATACATTCTCTGTATTGTGATCGAAAGTTGATCAGTTAGAACTAATTACTTGCGGCTGAAATCAGTAATATGGCGTCAGAGAAAGCTTAGGAAATTAAAAAATAAGTGAAACCACGTAAGATTAGTTTTAATCCACACAAATTCTTATATTAAAGCAGAAGTAATTGGTGTAATCAATACATCGTCAAAATTTAAAAAAAAATAGAAACCGAAAATAATTTGACTTTTTTGTAGGATAAATATATGGAATTGCTTTTTCATTTAGGAAGTAAATAAATTTTCATTATTGCCGTATTTTTATTATTACTGTAATTATTGTTAAAGAAAACTCTTACTCTATAAGACACTTCCATACATTAACTTTCGTCATTTTTACTGCAAAATTTGGTTTTCAGTTTTGTGAAAAGCTGTTAAAAAGCTCTTTCCAGCTTCTACAGCTATTTCGTGGTATTTATTTCGCTGGTGAGTTAGCAACACTCCATTTTTACCAAGAAAATCATCGAAAGCTATTAATGGTTCTTTTATGAATCATTTTAGAGGTGTTTTTGACTGTGTGGCAACTCAAGGGCGTTACTGTAAATAAAGCATAATATTTTCTGTAAAGGTCTTGGTCTTTATGCGATAAAACAAGCCAGTGAAACTTGTCAATTTGTGACTTCTAGTATATATATAGTGTGGGAAACTAATGTTTGTCAATCAATATAGCTCTTGTTGAAACGTCTATGTATTTTCTTACAAACCATCCAATATCTGAGGAAAATTTCGATTGAGAAAGCAGACTTTTTATCTGATTAGAACTGGAAGTCGACGTACACGAAATCGGCAAGCATAAAACAGCTTCAGCAGGAGTAATATTTTCTTCTTCATGTAAGGTTAAGGTAGTTGTTGAAGCATCGGCAGCACACATATTATGATATGCATTAGTGCTCAGTATAGGTAAATGTTTTGGGTGTTTATCAATCTCAAACCTAGGTTTCTTCGTAAAAGAATGAATCTATCTTTCTAAATAAACCACTACATGCATTACGTTTCGACACACCAGCACAATCACATTTTTCGCTGCATCCTGTAGTGAAAAACACCAGTGCATAACTAAGCAAAAATGACAATATTTATGTAAATACATCAAACGGTTTAGTGGCGAGAAGCGATCGGAGCTACGCGGCTGTGACGTCACCGAACATCGGACGCGCAGCCGCGAACGAATAGTACGACGCGCTGCGCAACGCGGCAAAATCAAAAGTTGCAATTACGCGTTCAATATTCAGTTCACAATGACCGATCGGATACAACATAATATTATAAACAGCATACAATCGCATTGTGACTGTCTTGTATGTTTTTGTGAGATCCGGCAATCCATTATTCAAATTAATCTTATTTAATTAAAATCAGTGACATTAAAAATATTACCAGAGGCCGAGCCCAGGGGGCTCTTACTTCTTTCTTTTCACATGGTCCTCGTCACGTTCGCCATGTCAAACTACAACGCTTATTAACAATTAACAGTCCTAGTTGCTTACATAAGTCATGTCATATTACTACATTTGTAATATTGTTTTTAATTGAATGTACAGTACCTCCTTTATTGAAATCCTTCACAAAATAAATATTACTTTAATATTCAGCACTTCCTATATTATGGTAATTCACAAATCCAATACATCACCGCCAATATAAAATAACTAGCCACAAAGCCCGTCAAAAATGACGGTTTTGAAGGAGTATTCTGGCAGTAAATTTCTTTTTAGTTGCTTACTTAAACAGCATTGTTTTGAAATAAAGCTCAATGTGCTGTAATTTCTCGTCCCTTGTGATGTAGCAAAAGGTTTCAGTTGTCATCTTGATGGAGGTCGCATTTCAGTCTAACCACAATCTTCGCTGATAATGGCGCTAGAAAACCAAAGCTTCTATACACATGCGAATTGAAATATTCCCTGTATCGCATTTGAGTGTCATCATGAATCGCGATATAAACTTGTTCCAAATTCTTCACGTGTTCTTTCATCTCTATTTTTTATTATCTATGATGATGAAGATCGATGTGTTAACGGATGACATAGGTTACATACAATTGAAATAATGACCACAGTGAAAACGAATGATGCTAAATTAAATCATAACAACTTCAGTGTTCTGGCAAATCACTTCTTACAATTGCTTAAATAAACACAAAAATAAATCATAATATAATTCCTATTGCCATGCGCAGTAACAAAATGTTTCTGTTGCTATCCTGGTCCAGGTTGCATTTAAATATAACCACAGGAAGTTCAATCAATACCGTGGCACCACAATCTGATGATGAATTCTTGTAGAACTGGACGAAAAAAATCGAAAATAATGAATAAAGTTTTTTGATATTTTTCTTGGTTTTCGAGATATAGCATGTTGAAAATCGGTTATAGGTATAGTTCCTTGTGATTTTGGTGAAGTTTCCTATGGTCCAGGATGTACGGTATTTCAACCTAACAACAACCACCAGGAAGAAAATAAAACACGTATAGTGCATTTCCACCGTGTAGAAATAACGGTTTTGGTAATTTTTTTCTGGTCCAGGCCAGATCTCATCGAAACCACCTCACTTTTGAGATACAATATCTCGAGAACTAAGCGAGATATGGAAAGAAAATGTATTCTTTGTTTTCGATTTGTCTCTTCGAGTTACATACGATATCATCATCAAATTTGGCAATGGCGAAATTTTTCTTCTGTTCCAGGACGCATTTCAACCTAACAACGTCAATTTTGAGATACAATATCTCGAGAATTAAGTAAGATATCAAAAAATTTGATTCTCTACTTTCAATTTTTTTTCGTCGAGTTACATAAGAATTCATCAGTAAATTGCGGCTTCACGGTTATCGTAGAATCCCCTAACCACATACAGCACTACGCTAAACATGCCACCAGAGAAACAATATGCCTAGTTCCGTTACACGCATATTAATACATATACTTATCACATTTTAGTGGCAATAATTCATCGCGATATAAACTAAATCAGAAATCTTCTAAGATGTTTACATCTGCCTTTCACGTTATCCGTTATTCAGATCAGTATTACAGTCAAATACGGCTGAAACATGTCATCAGTAAAAAGCAAAGGAAATTTTAAAAAAAATATGAACAACTTAACGCCTTGCCAGGTAATATTAGATTACTAATAGAGCTAAGTATTACTTTAACCAAACTTTTCGGAACACTGATGCTCGAAATACGAACTTTTATCTTACATATCTATGGACAAAAAATTAAGGAATACTTCTATATATCAAAAAATATTACGTAAATATAAGCATTTAATGATTGATATGTCGATTTTAACGCAATACAAACTTTTATTTCAGTGTTCTGTTAGTTAATTTATTCACTGATACTTGGAAATGTTATTAAATAACGTCAGGAATCCTAGGAAACATTTCTACGAAAAGATTGAAATGTTACCTGTTTTGTTAATAGCAAACCGATCAATTTTGCTCGTCATTTTTGGTTTAATAGAACTTCATTAAACAACGGGATTAAAATAACAATATCTCCCAGATAAGAGGGGCGTTATATTCACTCTGTATTTGATGGCTGCTAAAAATTGAAAAAAGGGAGCAAGCGGCGAAAAGAAGAAGGAGAGGGAGAATATGAAATTTGAATTGCGTTTCTGATTTCAGAGATTGTTATGAAACCGCCGCTCTCATCAGAGCAACTCTCTTCTGCACATATATTTTCATTTACGATTTTTAACTTTGTTTTAAGTAGATGTCATCATTGACCAAATATGAAAAATATTTAAAAAATGAATCTAATGGCAAAGGGTTAACGCTATCGCATTCGGGAGGGCGCTGGTTTGACTCCCCATTCGGCTATCTAAATTTGGGTTTTCTTTCGTTTCTCCATCCGGATGAATGGCGGGATTATTTCTTCGAAAATCCATAGTCCGAATCCCTTCCCGTTCCATTGCTACAGTAATATTACTTAGTTTCTCTTCTCGTTGCCGACTGTGGGATCTCGTTGTAGTCCACCTACGATTTCGATGAGGTTGAAGTCCAAGAATTTTTTTTTAGCGTTACCTCCGTGAAAGCTATCATAGTTACGTGTGCAGTTTCCTAAGAATCACTCAGTTATGATTCTTTCTTAAGTATATTATTGTCTGGTTCAAGTAACTATGAGTCGACGTTATATTTTACACATAAGTCATTAGTAGGTTCGACTTGTTTATAATAAATGCAAAAAAATAATTGGAACGCCTAACCACCAAGCCAAGGAGTTCTAGTTACCAGACAGCTCGTCAAGTTTGTATACAACCCTATGCTGCCTCGGAAATCAGTTCCATTCAACTGGACTTAGACAATTTTGCGAAATAATCTCTTTATCATCATTTCTATAGTTTTCTAGAACTAAAAATTCTGGGACTCTGAACATTTCCCAATCATTCGGAATAAAAGGTGTCTCTGAACCACATGTTTGCCGCGCTTTATTGCAATCTTGTTAATTATAACTTTAACGATATGTTTCACGATCCCAATTTAATAAAAGTATAGCTGTAATCGAATTTCGTTAGATTCGATGGTCGACCATATCTTGCCGAATATGACAGCCAATCCCGTGATAGGAAAATGCATTACTTCACACGGGATTGCTAAGTAGCCTTTTACTGAAATGTAGGTGAAGATTGATGAACTACCCTGCCAATAAGAATCATCGATGGGCGGAGTCTTCCTGTTGTGTTACAGGCATTGATTTAACGAAATGAATTACAGATGGCGCTGAATTGAATAGCCGCCAATGGGCTGGTTTGATGGGCGGAGCTAGTAGATGCGCTAAAGTTTCCCTCTGCAGACAATGTCTCCATTGATGCCTCATTGTGCAAAATAAGGGATTTAGACTCAGGCGCCCACTTTCAATTTTTTTTGCCAAAGAGTGTACCTTCGCAAGAAATCTGTGCAAAATGAAGTACAGTACTCTACAGTAAAGTAGGGTGACAGACATACCAGTCATCCCCAACACTGATTCCCTGAAACTATCACTTCAAACCTTAAATGATACTAAAGACCGGGTAGGGACAAGGGCGAGCTATGGAAAAGTGTGGAGGCGAGGAGGCGAGCGAGCGAGGGTAACATGTCGCTGTCTATAAAACTGCATTGTCATCCTTAGTGCCAGGAAAATATATCCTATTACTAATGTCTGAAGTTGTTTTTGGGGCTGCCTTTCTACTTTTGTCTTATGTTGCTATCCTAACTTTTTATTTTATTTATAATGTTATAATTGTGTTAAAGCTAAGGGAGGATTTTTTTTTCTTTTTTGTCAGGGTTCCTAGCCTAAACCAGTATTTGCAAAGTGCAGCTCGAACTTTACACGTAGCAACTGATAAACAAACTGGCGAAAATTAAAATCCCAACCGCCAGACGGTGTTGTAATAAATGGCTCCAAGTATTCCCATATGAAAGTTTTAAATGATAAAAATTGAAAGTTTTGTGTGTAATTGTATGAAAATTACTGGACAATTTAGTATGTAAATTGATATTTTTTAAACGTATAAGTGGCGAACAGCGTGGTGTAACGTCACACTTTGTTGTCCACAAGTTCTTGTTGGCCAAGTATGCCAAGGCGAAGAGTGACAACCGTCTACACCCAAATGTGTAACTGTGAGAGAGGTTGGAAAATTGGCGTGTTTTAAAAGGGTTCTTCATATCGAGAAATCTCCAGAAGGATTGGATGTAGTTCAATGTCAGTATACAGACTTGTTACACAGTGATAATCGACATGTTCGCAGGCGTAGTAGAGAAACGGCTTTCATGCTATGATTTCAGAACGTCACACAAGTGTAGCCACTGGTGTCACGTAACACGTTTTGGCGGCAATCAGTTTCAACAGCATAATTGAGTTGGCTGTTGTTGAAGACACAGTGACAGCCCACCACTATGTGGACGTGGTGTTGCATCTTATTGTGGTACCCTACAAGTTCACCTTCCAAATCGCATCTTCCAACAAGATAATTCCCGTCCTCATATTGTGGCCATGACAACACAAGCCTTGCTAGGATTTATTATCACAATTTTGACAGCACGATCCCCAGATTTGTTCCCATTGCTTCCACATGGTCATCCAGCACAAATGTGCAACAAGTGACTGCAAAAGATATGCGGGTGTAGAGACATACCCCAAGATGATATCCGAACACTTATTGATTCAATGCTGGAAAGGATCCACGAATGTATTGGTGCTCAAAAAGGTGAATTTCTAACTGACAACTGTATCTAAAGGTAATAAATCTCTGATCCATTTCCATTTGTTATCATTTCAAAGAAAGACCCTGGATATTTCTTTAAAGTTTCCTAAAATTCTACCGTTCCTGTATGCGTGTTGAGTTTATAGTTTCTTCCGGTGTGAACAATAGGGCGACCATAAGATTCCGCTTTAAATTTAAAAAAAGTCGAAAGCTACCCAACGATTTGTTACTGAAACGTTATCACAAGCTCTTTTTAAATGTGTTCGCAACCTTGGTGTTTGCAGGACAAAGGGATATCGAGAGGAAAGTTAACAGAAGAGGCTTGGTCCAAGTAGACGCAATTCCAGATGGGGTCACATACGTAAAAACCCAGGATCCGAGTCCCACAAGTCATGAGACCCTGGGGGATATTGTATAGTCAGAGAAGCAACTTTGCACTACATTCCTTCATAAAAGTAGAAATATAGAAACAACGTAATTAAAAAAGAAATCAGCGTGTCAGGTTGCGATATCATCCGTCTTTATATGAAGTACTTAACTACTACCCTCCTAAGATACACGTAGCTACACTCCTAAATATAACATTGTACATTGTACGTATCGAAGACCATCTCCACGTGTAAATTTTAGATTTCTAGCGCCGCTCTGTAACGTATAAATAAAAATGTTGTAAACGGTTCCAATGTTCGTTCAGTTTATGATTAAAGCACAATTTTTGTTGAGGAACAGAAGTTCGACATCCCTGTCGATTTAAGGAACCCGCAAGAATTTAGGTACCTGTTTCGGCAGAGAGGTTACCCATAAAAGAAATTTTCTTCTCTAAATTTATTATGAAAAATACTTACAGAATCATACGCTTATTTATTTCATTGCGATCATATTTACGTATTCTCAGTCAGTAGAAATCATAGCAATCTTACATGAAACTAGAATTTAAGTGCTTACTAATGTTACGATTTCGCTAGAAAGATACGGGGCTCCGACTGTTTTAAACACATGCTCTACAGAAACTGATTACCAACGACAGACGATACCCTCAACGAACACTTGGACCCGTTCAGATTGACTTGAAACCTGACAGTATTGCTAGTTTAATTTACAGTTTACTGAATCATCTTGTTTGTATAAATTCCAACATGATGCGATTTCATGTGGAATATAGGTGCACTGTCGACGATAGGTAGGTACGCATAGTGTAAAACGGATAACGCGAAATGTAATAAATTTAACCAACACGAATCTGTCAGATGATAAATTAAAAAATTACTTGAAACGGCACATGTGAATCTTAGCATGAAAGCAAAACAATTTTAAAAAAAAAAATGAATTTCATGCCACTCTTAAATTGTCTCAGGTTAATTGATGACTGGACAATGGAAGTGGAAGTGGAAGCCTAGACCAAACGTATTCAGACATTAGCATTGGTGTAATGTACCCTCCCCCACCAACTTTTAGTTAATTGCGGAGTAATAATAATAATACGTTAGGTTGCTTTTTTCATTTTCAAAGGAAAATATAACATTTTTCATTTTCAAAGGAAAATATAACATTTTTCATTAAATAATTTCGAGGATTTACAATTTAACTGTCTAATTACCATGATTTCGGCAATTTTAGTTACACATCCCTTAATTTTAAAAATTACTAGCTTTATACAAGAAAACTTACATTACATACTCCGCCGCTGCTAACAAACCATACAACAGCGACGGACGGCAAGCACGATTTCCTGTGATTGTTGGATCTAAAGAGCCACGATACTTTCTTTGTTGCCAGTAAATATACTCTACTGTAATGAAACAGCCCACTGGATCACTTTTGAAGAAGCGCTGCATCAACTTAAAAACAAATATTCAAAACAATAAAAGTAGAAGCATTTCGACATCAAAGGATAAAAGATGTCTATCAAAAAAAAAGTTTCTTTACGATTACTATTTTCGAAATCCGGGTGTCACCCGTTTGGGGTGACACCCGGAGCGAACCGCCCCCCCCCCACCTCCTCCCCTCTAGCTACGCCACTGTTGACTACCCCTTCCAGATATTTCCTCAAATAAACAAGTTTACAAGTGTAATTTGATAAAATATCGTAAAACTAAATTACAAGATTATCCTTCTGTTGCATTTCAATGATGGTCATTAGTGCCTAAATACATAGTAAATTATACATTGTACCTCTTTACATAACTGAATAACAAAACAATTGTTACCACAATTCAATGTTCTGCCTAGTATTTAAAAGAGAGAAAAAATGTTAATAACACAATCCATTTTTGTTTATTCCCTACCATTCCTCGAACTAATAAAAAACCAATCTACAAAGTAGATAATGTACTATTAGTAATACTTGGGAAGCCAACTGATCCTAGAAATCACAAGAAAACCAACTAATCCACAATGTAGATAATGTACTAATAATAAAACATAGCAAGAAGGAGTTGGGTGCTCAGGTGGTAGACCCCTACAATCACACTCACGGAATGCTTCTACAAGTGTAATATTATCCGATTTTTTTTCAATGTTTTTCCTTGCGTTTTGGCAAATTCTTTCCTTCCCAGTAAAGGTTTAATCCCTTACGCAGCTTTTTCTTATTTTCTTCTTCATTGCTTCCATCATCAGTTACCTCCCAATAAGCACTATCTTTACTGTCATGTTTATTTTCCTCGGAGAAATTATTGTCCTCACCTTGATTATTAATTTAATCCGTTCCTGGGTCATTCTCAGCCTTTTGTACGACATTCTCATTTGCTGGAACGTCATTCTCCTTTTCTTGTATATCATTTTCATCTTCTTGTATGT
>JARYHS010000188.1:0-19698 GCA_031002005.1 Vandiemenella viatica | reverse complement strand
AAAAGTAGAGTGTCGTAACCAAGATTACAGACTGAAATGAACAAATTAGATACTGGAATAATTACTAATGCATGAAACGAAATTCTAGAGCGCTTTGAAAGCGACTAACGCTTCTCTGCAGTTGTCTGATCGATACCTTAACACGGAATAAATCTTTACGTGAGTACATCCAAGAAATGCAGTCCACATTTTTAGATATAAGGGCCAAATCCAAAGGCCTAAATAGCAGTGAAAATATCACCAATTGAAATCAAGAAAACGCAAGCAAAATAAAAAGTACAACCGTTTCAGAATCTCTACTACACTTTATGACGTTGTAGAGATCAAACTCTTTGAAATTATTTTGAAATTCGGGTGTTTATTGTCATGATTGTTATTGTACTTGTCTGCATTAACTAAAAGCATGGAAGCATACCACCAAGAGACCACTGTATTTGGAACGGTTCGGAAATTAAATTTATCATCAGAAGAAAACATGAAGAGATCGCCAATTATGGTCGGTGCTTACCCAGATGATGGGCAAGACAGTATCAGTACCGAAAACAAATGTCGCTGCTGTTGTAGAAAGAATGTAAATATTACACATAATGTAAAAAATCTTAAGACTCTTGTATCCCTAATGTAGAAACAGTGCAGAAACTTTTGTTAATTTTTTAACAGTTAAGCGGATTACAAATGAACCAACTCTCACGATGGTACAAGAGCCTGTAAATAGTCTAGTGTTAATGAATACAAAAAATTATTTACATAAAAGTGTTGAGTTGGCTAGTGCTATCTCTAAATGTGCTCACATTAAATCACGAAATGTAGTTTTGTAAATGCGCTGTTTTATTTTATATCCTAAAATTTATTACCTACAACACACTAAGGTTCTCTTGTTCGAATTGGCTACAGGCACTAACCATTATGTCGTAATCCGGCTCTGATTTTAATGTCCTGTTATCTTCCTTCCTACGTTCATCGTAGAAATTAATAATAATGTAGTGTTGCGTCCTGGTTGGCTTTTACTTCCTCGAGCGGTTAGGAAGATGAGAGCTTGATATTAGAATCAATTGCAACATGGGTATTCACTTCAGACTAGGGAACTCGGAGAGGAATAACTGGTAGAAATAAAAACAAACACAAGAATTACAAGAGACAAGTTTGCAGCTCACGAAGACCGACTTACATCTGTGAATCTAAGTTCCGTCGGTAAGGCTTGCTAAGAAAATCAAAGTCTAAGGGAGTCAAAGTCTAAGGGTAAGGAAGGCGCGAGTTCTGAATTCTAAGTTCAACTCCTACATTTGTTTAACCTAAGTCCCAGGGAGGTCCGCGGCTTCAAAGTACTATTCGACCATGTCGTTTCGTCGACTAAGTCCTATACTGGCATCAGAGCCTATGCCAGAACCTAAGTCCTGCTTCCTCATGAAGCCTGAAGGCGAGAGTCGAAGGCCTGCTAGTCTAGCTGCCGTGCCCCGCTCCGGACAGCTTCCAACCCCACTCACTGGCGGCTGGTCCCTAACTAGCTCTGTTGCTTGCTGGCCCTACTCTCGCCTCAGTAGCCAAGCGACCCCCTTATATATCGCTTGATTGCGTCCTTAATCTGCCTTCTAGAAGCTTCTGTAGCTTCTGTCACGTACTCCCCCAGGTCACGTTGCAATACACATGCCTATTCACCTATATCGGGCCCCCGGTGGTGCTTCCCGGATACTTCTCTTGGTATCTTCTATACTTAATGACGTTGTTGATTTGTTTTCTGGAGACTTTCTAGTCGTTTCCTCACTAATGGCTCTTTCCTATACTTGCGGCTTCTCACGCAACTGAATATTCCTAACTATTTTGTGCTTATTTCACGATATTCGTGACACATCCGCGACACCTCCCCCCCTAGGGGAAAATTTTGCAATCTCTCTTGAGAGGGCAAAATTTTCTATGCCTATGTCGGCTGTGTGAGCTGCCTTTTTATTTAACTCTTAGTTCATACATTTTATACATTTTAACAAAATTTCTTTTATCTTCGTTTTCTTCAGAACCTGTACCTGCAATAGAAACATCTTTCATAACAATTTCTCCGTCACTTCATGTGAAACAACAAAAATATATCATTTCAATATTTTTACCACAATATTTCTGTCACCTTTACAGAACATCTTATTTATAAAGAAATTTATATAATGCAACTATTATTTCTTTATTTCCCTAACGTTTCTCTGTCTTTGACCAAAACGTTAGTGGTTTCCTGGGTTGGTATGCTACGTATCTTTCTGGTCGTCGCACACGCTCACTTAGCACTGTATCACTCGGCTCTATTGTATATCTACTTCTTACAGGTTCAAACGTGATTCGCTCACTTTCTTCACTGTTAATTTCAGCTGGATGGTACCTAACTACCCCTGTGTCAGGATATTGATTTACAATCTTATTTCTCGCCCAAATCTTTGTGCAACAGTTATCACCCATAGCTTTACAAAAAAATCTGAAGCAATCGCGGCAGCATTTACAATATCTATATATACAAAAAATATTATCATTAGTACAATCCCTGTTCCAGCGTAACTCCAAACTGGTATATTCTCTAATGAAAGTACATCGAACAATGTTCTCAGCTGGTACGCAATTTCATCTTCTAGTTCATCTAATTTATGACCTGCTGCTGTTAAGTCATCTAATTGGCGAACTATCGGTTCGACTGGTAAGTACAGAGGTATTTCTGATATTTTTTTCTTTTCATTATTTACCATGCAGCAATCTATATCGAGGCTTAAGCTCGGAACAATATCATTGATTGGTAGTTTTGATCTAATGGTATGTTCGGATTGGATTATTATTTGTGCTCCGTAACCTTTACATTTACTTAAAAATTTAAGTTTTCCTGTTTCCTTAATAATTAAATCTGCTGGCTTATGGCCATTACGCAACACCATAAGCCCTTCTTCTTTGGGTGCTACAAAAAGCCACTCATTTCCTCTAATTTGTGTCCACACACTTTCATTTAGCGTGATGTATTTTTGTATACAATCGTCCTGGAATCTTTACTACAGGTTGAAGCATTCTAGCTTCACATACCTCATGGTCGTAAGTTGATAACAGGACAAAAGTTTGCTTACAAATGTTATGAGTAGGTTCTACCTTTTTACATATTAATTGATCATCATCTAACTTAATATACTTCCTCTTTGCATCATCCATTAATAGAAACTTTTTTTCTGGTGATATGTAAGTGAATAGTCGGTTATTGTGACTTACTTCGACTGGTAGAGGCCATAACTTATACATGTTATACCTTTCGCTGTCCACAAGCGGAATATTTAAAACTTAACTCAGTATATTGCCTGAAATGAAAACATCCAAGTCGATTGCTCGCATTAATTGATACCCCTTGGCTTCGGTCAGTTCTATAGGGAATTGCTTATCCTTTATTTCTTCTTTAATTAAATGTAGGTAGGTATCTAACCACTTGTACAGGGTTGATCAAATGTGGTGCCAGAATACCTTTTTGCGCATTTACTATCGCGGTTACGAGTAGATCATACTCTCGCTCCACTTCATTGAATATCGTCATTAATTGTATCAACTGCTCATTCAACGTTATAGATATACCAAGTTGAAGTATCGTTTTGTCTGTACTAGCTTCGTAATTAAATACGTGCTCATTTAACTTCAATATACCTGCCGTAATTATTCTCTCATTCCTCTCTATCGAATCATCCGTGTGGTTGAAACTAACTAATGTTGCCCTTACAATAGTAACTTGCTCTTTTGATAATTTCAATAATTGTTTCTGTTCCTGTTCCAACGAATTAATCATCGATTTAAAATATGTGGCGTCATCTTCATCATGGCCATAATTACTCTCCAGGTTGCTGCCATTGTCCCTGTAATTTCAAAAGAATTATTTTAATCTGTTGGCATGCACCTTTGTAAATTTATTTTTCTTTAATTGTATTACAACATTCGGTCCCTTGGTTTCAATTACCATATACGGACCTCTCCACTGGCTGTCTAATTTCTTTCAGCGACCCCTTCTCACACTTTCGTCAAATAACAGGACTTTATCTCCCGGTTTGAATACTACTGGGTTTTGTATTTTATCATAATTCTCTTTGCTTTTCTCTTTTGCTTGCGCCGTTGCTTCTCGTGCACATTGGTGCATGGCTCTCAACCTTTCCCCTAATTCTATTACATAATCATCATAGTTATATATCACATCATCCGGTTTCTTTTGCAGTGCCCCTGGTACGTTACAGATTCTTCCGAAAAACAACTCGTGAGGCGTATACCCTGTAGTACTTTGTGGTGTTGTGTTGAAGACAAACACCGCATATGGGATCCAGGACCTCTATTTATGTAATGCCGTAGCATTTCTGTCAGTGTCCGGTGCGTTCGCTCTAATGCACCGTTAGCCTGCGGATGGTAACTTGTTGTGTGGATTTTTTCTATCCGCAATAATCTACATGTTCGCCTCATGACGTCACTCATGAAGTTACTGCCCATGTCACTCAGCAATATTGACGGTATCCCAAACCGTAGAATTATTCGCTCTACCAATACTCTTGCTACTGTATCCGCATCTTGTTGCTCTATTGGTTCCGCCACTAAAACCTTCGTTAGAGCATCCTGAAAGGTGAGTATATATTTATTTCCTTTTTCCGATCGTTACAGTGGGCCTACGATGTCTATGTCACATCGTTCAAACACATGTTCTGGAGTTCTTGTAATCTCCATCGGCATCTTTGTCTTATTCTGGGTAATTTTATTCTTTTGGCAGCTTTCGCAATGGCGAAGGTACTGCTCAATGTCGGCCTTCATGCCTTCCCAGCTACAATATTTCCTAATTCTATCGTATGTCCGGCCGATGCCTTGGTGCCCACCAATCGGTGATTCATGATATTGTTTTAGTATTTTCATCTTCTCTTCCCGAGTAAGATCATCCCCATTATCTACATCCCCGGTTACTAGTATTTCCTTCTCCTTATCTATTGTGGACGTACCTCTTGCTGGTATGGATGTAGTTGTTTCCTTGTTTTCACGTTTCTCTTTATCCTTATCACTTATTTCGTCATCGGTTTCCCTAATGTTCCGGATTCGCGAAAGAGCGTCCGCATCTTGATTTCTTTTTCCGCTCTTATAAACGATTTCGTAATCGTATTCTTCTAGATTAAGACGGAACTTCATTAATCTCGATGACGGATCTGAAATACTATTAATCCATGTCAACGGTTTATGGTCCGTACATACTGTAAGTTTCCTTCCAAACAAATAAGGTCGAAAATTACTTAATCGTCCAACAAATAGCTAACATTTCCCTCTCTATTGTGCTATAATTCCTTTCTGCCTTAATCAAAGTCCTGGATGTGTAGGCTTCAGGCAAATCCTTGCCGATTTTCCCTTGGCTTAGCACCGCTCCAATCGCATCTTGACTTGCGTCCGTAATGACAATAAAGTCCATTGTAATATCGGGATACTGTATATGGGAGGGCTCACCAATTTTTCCTTCAACTGCTGAAATGCCTCTTCCTGTTTTTCTCCCCATGTATATGTAACTCCCTTTTGTAACAGCTCATACAAGGGCTTGGCCATTTTACTATAATTGCTTATAAATCTTCTATAGTATCCACTCAGACCTAAGAACGCCTTTAATTGTGTTGTATTGCTTGGTTGTGGGTACTGTTGTACGGCTTCTACCTTTTTCGGATTGGGTTTCAATCCCTCCTCGGTGAGTACGTGTCCCAAAAATGTAACTTCCTTGCGCAAAAACTCACATTTGTCCACTTGCAATTTGAGGTTATACTTCCGTAATCTTTCGAAAACATCTTCTAACCTTGCATTGTGCTCTCCCAATGATGATCCGAAGACAATTACATCATCTAAGTAGATGAACACTTTCTCACCCTGTAATCCTACCAGTACGGAATTCATTAGTTTTTGGAAGGTATTTGGTGCCGATTTTAATCCTATAGGCATTCTTTTAAATTCATAGTGTCCATAGGGGATGCTGAAAGCCGTTTTCTCCTGGTCCTTTTCATCTATCAGTGCCTGATAGTACCCTTTCGCTAAATCTAACGTTGAGAAATATTTTGCTTTACCGAGCCCATCTAGTATTTCATCAATCCTTGGTAATGGGAACACGTAATTTACTGTCAGATCATTTAACTTCCTGTAGTCTATCACTACGCGCCATTTCTGCTTCCCACTTGAATTCATTTTCTTTGGAATTATTAGTACTGGTGAATTCCATGCACTATCACTAGGTATCACTATGTCATCTTGTAGCAACTTATCTATTTCTCCTTGCAAAATCTCCTTTGCGCTTCTGGTATTCGGTAGGGCCTTAACCGAATTATCTTTTCTTCTGTCTCGGGAAGAAGCTTAATTTCATGTCTAGTTGCCTCTGTATACCCTAATCTGTCTCCAGGCAGATGGAATACATCATTATATGCTGCGCATAGTTCTAATAGAGCCTCTTGCTCTTCCTTATTTAAATGGTCTACTCGGAGGTTTTCCTTTAACTTGGTTAGTCGCGATTTATTCTCTGATCGCTCCTTCCTAATATGCCTTACGCATATTTCCTTGGACTCGGGCAGTTTTTCTGCTGTTATTAGGGGATTCTTTAACTTAACTTCTTTTTCCGTGGTATTTAACATACTCGTTATGCACATTCCGTTTCTTACGGACACTAAAGCTTCGGGCATATATAAACCTGGTTGCAACTCCTGTTTCGGGATGATCGCCTCAGATACATCCCTCAGTGCAATTCGCACCTTCACGATCTTCTCTTCGCGCGGGCCTATTATTATCTCAGAGCTTCGAGCCTTCCCGGCTTCCACTCTACACTTAGTTTCTTCCTTCGCGAACCTAGTCGCCTTCGGTTTCGTGGCTTTAACCACCTCTGCATAAGCGCGTTTCCTCGCCTTCTTATGCCACGCAGTTTCTACTGCTAACGAATCGGACTCTTCCGTCTTCGTTACATTATTGCGCCCCCTCACAGGGCCTACCATCTTCGAGTCAGCACCTACTGCCCTCGAAAACCGTTCGTCGCGTCGCACAATTCCGTTAGTGGACCGACAAACATTACCACGCCCGTTCATAGAGCCTACCGTTTCCGATGCAGCTCCTACTGCCCTCGGAAATCTTCCGTCGCATCTCACAATTCCGTTTGTGAGCGGACAATCCGCTTTTTCACGGGGCCTACCGTCTTTGAGGTAACACCCAGTGCCCTCGGGAATCTTCCGTCGCATCTCACAATTCCGTTAGTGAGCGAACAATCTCGCCTTTTCACGGGGCCTACCGTCGTCGAGGTAACACCCAGTGCCCTCGGGAAAATTCCGTCTCGACCCACAGGTCCGTTAGCGGGTGGACAAATTTCTTTTCGTGTCGTAATCTTCAGGACGCCTTTCTTGTCACGTCGCACAGTTCCATTAGTGGACGGACAAATTTCACCTGATGTCGTAATCCTTACGACCTTTCTATCGTCACGTCGCACAGTTCCATTAGTGGACGGACAAATACTATTAGGTGTCGCAATCCTTGCAAAACCTACACTCTTGTGGGTTGGTGAGGCAATCCAACGGCCCCAAGCTTCACAACAACGCATCCACGTTGCGTTAGATATGGCCCTTCTTGCGCTGTTTGCAACCTAATTCGCCTCCCGCGAATTTCAATAGTCTTGTTCCCATAATCTATCACGGCCTTATTTCGGGTATTATCTAACAGGCAATACCGCTCGCTTCGCGCTGTTAACGTGTCGTCACTATGACGTCACGTTCACGTACAGTCAATTTTTGTGACTATTCGGCGCTGGTAAGCGGCCGCAGACGTCCGATAACACATCAAACACTGGACATCTGGTTGTGTTATCGGACATCTGCGGCCGCTTACCAGCGGCCGCCTGCATCTGATCCACCTTCGGGATATCAGTTTATGTTGATATTGTACAGTTTTAAATTATTGTGACCGAGCGTAGCGTGGGCACAATACACACAAAATTGACTGTACGTGAACGTGACGTCACTATGACGACACGTTAACAGCGCGAAGCGAGCGGTATTGCCTGTTAGATAAAACCCCTTATTTCTTGCTAGGAAGTCCCTTCCCAACAGGCCCTCAAATGGCAAATCTATGTTTGCATCAATTATATGAAACTTCTGCTTTAGCGTCAAATCCTTCGCGGCTTGTAATTCTATTACCACAGAAGCTTTGGTTTGTACAACATTGTTACTAATACCCTTAATTTTAACTTTTTCTTTACTATTACTTTTCACTGCCCTTGGTATGCTGTCCCTTTTTATTAAGCTCAATTGTGCCCCACTGTCCACCAAGAACTTCAGCCGATTACGCTTTGCTCCATCACATTGCATCACTACAAATTCATTCTTATTTGTGCAGTCTACTTTATATACTTTTTGGGGCCTGGCGCAATGTGACTGCCTCATTACGCCACTTAATAGTTTACCGGTCTATTATCCCTTTTTCTCACTACCCGGTATTTTCACGGCACTCCCGAGCATAGTGCCCTTTTTTGTTACACCTGAAACACGTAATTTCCTTTACGTATGGCACCTTTTTCTTGAAGGGTGTATCCTGCACTGTTTCTTCCGTGTTCCTTCTGGCTTCTCGCCGCATTCCCGCCATCATAACACTGTTTTCTCTCTCTAGTTTCTTCACTTTAGCGAGTAGGGCATTAATCGCCTGTTTATCCAATTCGTCCTCCTTTTCAATTACCCTTATGCGTCTTCGCGCATGACAATTCGTCGTTATATGACCGGATTTTCCGCAGTTAGAGCAAGTAACTTCCTGTTTTTCTCTGCTCTCGGGACCCTGAATGGATATCGCGATATCGGCTTCTCCTTCGCCGATGCTATCGCGCTCTCTTCTGTAGATGCAATTTCAACTGCCTCTGATAGGGTTATGGTTTCTCCCCTAGCTCTTACTATTGTTTTTATTCGGTCATCATACAACCCCTGGATGAAGACCGCCCTTCCTAACTTTAACACAAGAGCTATACTACCCGCTAGCTCGGTTTCTGCCATGACGTCTTTTATCGCCTCCCGGAACTGGTGTTGGAGGGCATCAATGCGTGAGCTCCATTGTGCTATACTTTCCCATGATTCTTGCCTACTGGCAAACATTTTGCAGGCATAAAAATCTAGCGTCCTTTTGCAACCATAATTTTCAACTAAAATTGCGCGAACTGCCGGCCAAGTGGTGGTCAAATCTCGGACGAGCAATTTACTACGGGCCGTACCCACTATACGAGCCTTGATAATTTTAACAATATTTCGCGCTGTTCTGGCTCTATCAGCTCGTAAGCACTATCGCAATTATCCAAAAACTCATTAAGTTGCGACTTATCACCATCGAAGGAATGAGGAATTAATTTAATCACTTCATTCAAACTGAGATAGTGCCTAGGTGATGACCGCGCATCCTGGCTACCTGACACAGCTTCGTTAGGCATGCTGCTTTTTGCGCTCTCACCTGCTGAAAGTAACTATTGCGTGGGGACGGTGTCTGGCGCCCTCCTGGCTGCCTCTGCCGGCTGCTACTGTGACCCGTTGGCGGCTGGCTGCTGACTGTGGGCTGCGTCGTGCGTCGCTCGCTTGGCTGCTGGCGGTTGGCTGCTGTCTGTTGCCGCCTGTTGATCCCTTGGCTCGCCCCGTTGACCTCGGCTGCGTCACGGCTGCTGTCTACGACTCTTGTAGACCTGGCTCGCTGACCTGGCTCGCCTCCTTTGTGGATGCTCCTAACGGATGCGTTGCGGCCCCTCGCTGTCGAGTGGCCCCTCTCGCATACTCGACCAATGGATCCTCTTCTTTTCCTTTATTGGCCTACCTACTGCGCCACCTCCCTTGTTCTCTAAGCCGTCAGTCTGGCTATGACCTCGGGCTGAGTTCTACCAGAAATTTCTGAACACCTATTCCTCAAGTCTGTGGCCTTATACTGCCGTTATACTGACCTTTGGCCAACCCTGGCTAACTTTTGGTCAAGCAGTATCTAACTGGGCTATCTCTGGCCAAACCCCACACTTGACACCAAATGTTTATGCCCCTATGTTGCGTCCTGGTTGGCTTTTACTTCCGCGAGCGGTTCGGAAGATGAGAGCTTGATATTAGAATCAATTGCAACATGGGTATTCACTTCAGACTAGGGAAAACTGGTAGAAATAAAAACACACACAAGAATTTCAAGAGACCAGTTTGCAGCTCACGAAGACCGACTTACATCTGTGAACCTAAGTTCCGTCGGTAAGGCTTGCTAAGAAAATCAAAGTCTAAGGGAGTTCAAGTCTAAGGGTAAGGTAGGCGCGAGTTCTGAATTCTAAGTTCAACTCCTACATTTGTTTAACCTAAGTCCCAGGGAGGTGCGCGGCTTCAAAGTACTATTCGACCATGTCGTTCCGTCGACTTAGTCCTATACTGGCATCAGAGCCTACGCCAGAACCTAAGTTCTGCTTCCTCATGAAGCCTGAAGGCGAGAGTCGAAGGCGAGAGTCGAAGGCCTGCTAGTCTAGCTGCCGTGCCCCGCTCCGGTCAGCTTCCAACCCCACTCACTGGCGGCTGGTCCCTAACTAGCTCTGTTGCTGCTGGCCCTACTCTGGCTTCAGTGGCCAAACGACCCCCTTATATATCGCTTGATTGCGTCCTTAATCTGCCTTCTAGAAGCTTCTGTCACGCACTCTCCCGGGTCACGTTGCAATACACATGCCTATTCACCTTATTCGGGCCCCTGGTGTCTGCTTCCCGGATACCTCTCTTGGCATCTTCCATACCTAATGACGTCGTTGATCTGTGTTCTGAAGACTTTCTAGACGTTGCCTCACTAATGGCTCTTTCCTATACTTGCCGCTTCTCACGCAACTGAATATTCCTAACTATTTTGTGCATATTTCACGATATTCGTGACACATTCGCGACAAAATATAGAATTGGCCTTGGAAAAGGCTCGTCGATGGTACCAACTTGCAAGCACTGACGAAGAACTCAACAGCCACACTTGTGGTTCTAAGCAGAGTGCCAGGAGTAACCAAACCCACTGCACGATCTCCACCAGACTTGTAGACGGCATTAGTCTAAAAGAGTTAGTGTAAAACTGAAACGCTACACTTGTGGTTGTAAGCAGACTGCCAGGAGCTACTACGTGGCTTGTAGATGGAATAAATATCAAGAAACTAATGCGAAAAAAAATTCCACAGCACGCAAGGAAATGAAAAACTTTATAATCCTCAACACCATATTGTCAGAGCAGTCTATTGATATTGATGACAAATTAGTCCTTATAAGGAATGGAACTGAAAAAAATATGATACCACACTCTGGGGTTTTTGAGGCCTCATAAGAGTGGGTTTAGGTAAAGCCTGCCAAATAAAGTCAGATGCTCCCCAAAAATCCACTATGGGCCCAGCACAGGGAAGGAGCTAAAATGCAACAGCCTTGAAGCTGGTTGAAAGACAGGACCTGTTGGCCAGGCATGGTTGTCGAGGAAGGAAGAGTTGGCTGAGAGTAGCCGATAGGAAAGCAATGAAAGTGGAGACGGTCCCAAGATTAGAGGAAGCAAAGACAGTCATAGCTGGGGACCTCGTGGATGCCAGTACACGCATGCTAGATGCATGCCCCTTAGGGTGTAAGATTAGGTAATTCCTAGCTGTGCCCCTGTTTCATAATGAAAGGGTTTCAAAGCAGACACATGGTAAAGGACCTTTCAATTTGTGTCAGGGTGTACCAGTGTAGGTGTTAGTAGGTCTAATACTTTCAATTTTAAAAGTCCTTCGTAAAGTGTGAAAAACTTTTTAATCTCAGCATCAAAAGCTGAAGACTTTACATGTTTATGGACAAGAACTAAGTCTCCCACTGAATATGAAGTATGGCTGATATTTTTTATCATGTCTAGCTTTTCTATCTTCTACCTGTTTCTTCAATTGCTATCAGTACCGGATCAACCACGTAGCAGGAGGTAGCAAATGCTATATGCCTCGCACCTTCTAGGGGGCCTCGTGCTTCCTAGGGGGGCCCCGCACCTAGGCTAGATGGGTGACCTTTTTTTTATCTCTACAATTTTCCCCCGATCGGCAAAAATCAAGGGCCTCTTCTTCACATTTGCTACAGGCCTCGCACTTTCTTAATCCGGCCCTGATTGCTATAATGCTATTTGAAGGGCTTGTTCATGTAACATAGGTTGATTTACAGGAAAAGTGATCATTTCTGTGATTAAGTTGGGTGGTTTCTTTCCAAACATGATCTCATAAGGAGATAATGTAGATGAATGGGGCAAATAATTTATGACATCTTCAGTGTGAGGTACTTGCAAAGCCCAACTTTTATGATTATCAGCACAATAGGTTCTAAACCAACATCCTAATTCACGCATTACCCTCTCTATGGGGTTATATTGTGGGTGGTAAAATGTAGTTTTAACAGGTTTATCCTGAATAGATTCTAGAAATTGAGTCCACTTCTTACTGGAAAACTGAGGGGCCATGTCAGTGAGTAAAGCTCTAGGGTGGCCAATGTGAAGTATAAAACTTTGTGTAAGTTTAGAACAAATAACCTCAGTGGTCGCTCTCTTAATGGGGTAAAGTTTGATAAACTTGGAGAAAACATCCATAACTACACAGAGGTGGACCACACCCCTTCTAGATCTTGGAAATGGTACAAATAAATCTAGGGCTAATTACTGCAGTGGTTCTATGGGAACAATAGGTTGCATTTTCCCTGTTCTCTGTACAGTATCAATTTTAGTAATTTGTCAACGTTTACAACTCTCACCAATCCTTTCAACTTGTTTATACAAATTAGGAAAGTAAATGTACTGACTAAGGATCTGTGTACACCTTTGTGGACCGCAATGTCCATGACTGAAATTGGGCGATCGAAACCGGTCAATAAATTCATTGAATATTTGCAACAGGTTTGGCTGTGTTTTCATTATACAATTGAAGAAATACCGTTGCTGTTGATGCTGCCATGTTCAAGATCATGACTGAAATGCTGATATTTAATTAAAGGTTCAATGAGGTGCTTTGGTATGCATAAGCACCAGTGATTAGCAGATACATCCGTCCTCTGGAACAAAACACCATTCTTAGTGCAATAATAAGAGAAAAGTTTGTAATCTTTGTTAGCTTTTGTAAAGTATCTAGTACTGCTTTTAGTGCTTCATCTGCCTGCTGTTGTAGGTGCATAGACTGCAAAGCTTGTTTAACTTCAGACTCAAAAGGTACACCTTTAATGTAATAAATATGAGGTTCCATATCACCAAGCTTGGCATTATTTAGGTTATCTAACCCTTCAGGTAAATGGGATAGTGCATCAGCAACAATATTCTCTTCCCCAGGGATATATTTTATTTTATAGGAAAACTCTTGCAGTACGAGTGTCCACTGAGGTGGCCATGTAGCAATTTACACTTGTGAAGGAAGGATAATGCTTTGTGATATGTATAGAAAATGATCTTTCTGCCCAATAATAAGTAACGGGATCTCTGAAAAGCCCAGACGACTGCAAGAGCTTCTTTCTGAATGATAGAATAGTTCCTCTCTGCTTTATTAAGTAGCTTACTAGCGAAAGCAATACTGTGTCTCTGTAAACCTTCTTCTGCCATTACTTCGTGAAAAAGTTCCAAATCCAACCCATTGTCTGAACTATCTGTGGTCATACAGATTGGTAGGTTCCAATCAGGTGAATGTACAATATTCTGCAATAGTGCCTCTTTAGTCTTGATAAAATCTTCCTCACATTCGGTTGTTCACTTCCACGTTGAATTTTGTTTTCTTAACTGTTGGAAGCTTTGACTGTTGAGAATCTGGTTAGGTATAAACTTCATACGTAGCCACAGAGTCCTAGAAATCTACGAAGCTGTCTTATTTTGGGGTCTAGGAAAATGTTTAATAGCTGCAAGTTTATCAGGTGAAGCTGTAATCTCCTGTTGGGTGCTAATGTGCCCTAAAAATTCAATGCGGGATGTTAAGAAAGAATTCACAAAGAATTAAGAAAGTGTTCAGAAAGAATTTAAGTTGTAAGAACCGTATCATTTAACATCTGAAATGCTTTAAATGTGTTTTATTTAATTTTTGAAAGTGCCGGTTGATTAAAAACTTGTGTTTTCTTACTTTAAATGGCTTGAAACTATATATTATGAGTTAAATATGGCAATATTATGTTTCTCTGGTTTAATTATTATTATAAATATTCTTTACTGTGACAAAAAGTGTTGAAAACTGATAATATGGTCTCATAACAAAAATCGATTGTTTACAATTGAACTATTGAGGATTGCTATGATTTAGGTGAGTTTAAAGGTTACTTTTTCTCATTAACTGTCTATTTAAAGCTATTATTACTTGTCGAGCTAGTTTTTAGATTTTAAAGCACCCTGTATTCGGATATAAGCTGCAGTATTGGCTTCTATATGATTCCTGTCCCCCATATCCCCTAGTGGTGAGGTGAAGAATTTAAAAAATTCTGAGATGCTTACAGAATGTTATCTATCTTTTCATCAGTAAATGAATTTTTTGGAATTCAGTATTTAGTATGTTAGCTTTATCGTGGCTTTCATTAAACTCGGAATGTATACAACTAAAATTTCATTGGGTTTTCTATGAGACTCTTGGAGAGAGAGTTGGAATGAAAATCACTGAACGCCTCATGCATCACAGTCTTAACATACCCTCTCAACTCAGCTAAGGTTTCTAAATCACTACGACACCCCTTCCTCCTTGAGCATGTGTATCCTCCTTTGTTTTTTGAGTAATCTTTTGACTTCGCGTGTGTACCATGGTGCATCATTCTCTGCCTTTATTGTCTGCTGTGGTAAATGTATTTCCATACCTTACCTAACTATTTGTATAAATCGATGCCACATCTCTTCAACAGTGTTCCTTGTTAACTCGAAGTTATGGTAATTATTCCTCAGGTAGGTTCTAAAACACTCCTTTGAGGCCTGAATCTGTATACAATCCGCCCTTTTCCCCTTTTTTGCTTGGTCATTAATTTGATTGTCGCAATTACCGCTTTGTGATCACTTATTCCTGTGGTTGTTGAAATGTTGGTGAATAATTCTGGCCTTTTGGTAACCAGCAGATCTAAAATGTTTTCACTACCATTATGGCACCACGTAGGTTCATTAACTAGCTGCTTGAGATGATTATCTGAGAACACATCGAGAATTACTTCAGAAGACGCCTTATCCCTGCTCCAGTAAAGGGAACGTGATTTCGCCAGTCGATATAAGACAGGTTGAAGCCGCCTCCTAGAATCATAGCATGATCCTGAAAATGGCTAGCTATACTATTGACATTATTTCTTAACTCTTTGGCGATAGCTATGTCGGAATCAGGTGGACGGTAGAAGGCGCCTATGACAAGTTTTGATCCACCAACATTGAGTTTAATCTATATGACAGATTGTATCATCTATTTCATTACATGGGAGGAATTTACTCACAGCTGTAAATACCACACCTCCATGAGAATGTAATCTATCTTTACGAAAAACATTTATGCTATCTTTAAAAGTTTCAACGGAACTTATTTCCGGCTTCAGGCAACTTTCTGAACCAATAATGATATCCACTTCTGTGCTACAAATAATGCTTTTAAGTTCCGGTTGTTTGTTGCAAATGCTTCTACAGTTAATTACAAGAACTTTTAACTGTCGAGATTCTTTTACGTTCCTCCTACATTCTGGTGTTGCTTCTGATTGGGTTGCCTGTAACTGTATTTCGTGTTCCGGGTCTTCCTCCCTCAACCTAAAAAACCACCCAGTGCATTCCATTAATAACAAATTAAGGAAGCATGGTAGTCTACATGTACAAGGTTGGATGATTTACATGGAAAAGAAAAAAATGAGGGCTGAAACAGACATATTATATGATGGTATATTGTAAGCAGTCTATTTTGCAGTTTCCTGCCAGGTTTTTCAGCATAAATTATTGATGGGTTACTATTAATTATACCTTAAACTTCATTTCCTCTTTTAATTCTGCTAAAGCAATTCATTTCCATTCTAAACACTTTTTATTTTTCTTAAATTGGATATGCTTAGTACATATGCCAACTAGGTTCAATAACTGGTGGGCATGCCCTGTCCCCCAGGGATGGGCATGGGTTGTGTGTTAGCTTTGCTGCTCCTGTGGATTTAGCCTAATTTGACACCATTGGGTGTGTTATTACTCTTTCACCGCCTCTTAGAGTTGAAAACCTTTGTTCTAACACCACATAAATACTTAGTACTGTGAAGTCACTAATGAGAAAATGCAATCCTGAAAACTTAAAATATCGGCAGAGCCCCCTGTAATTCATCATCATTATCGTTGGGGACCATCTCCAGTTTCCCGGGTGTGGTTTACGAGCCTTGGTTGTTATAAACGATTATTTTACACCTTTTCCTGTCCAGAAAGGTTTCTCTGTCTGTGATGTACTCCCAATTCCAGCCTCTTCTCTCTACGTCCTCCTTCAGTTGGTCTGTCCATCTTCTTCTTGGTCTTCCCACTGGTCTTTTGCCCATTATCCTTTTTTCCAAATAAGTTTTTGGCAGTCTTTTACTAGTCATTCTCTTCACATGCCCAAACCATCGAAGACTTGATGACCTAAGTCTCTCTTCCATGGATTCCCTTAGCTCTAGGTTTGATCTAATTTCATCATTCTTTATGCGGTCAAGTCTAGTTTTCTGGAGGGCCGTTCTAAGAAACTTCATTTCACATGCTTAGATCTTGCTAAGGTCCCTTGATGTTAGTGTGCATGTTTCCAAAGCATATGTGAGAATATGAATGAGATATGATTTGTACAAGACAATTTTTGTTCTTCTGGGAACCTTCATGTCCCATAGTAAGCCTCGCACATTACTGTAGAAGTTGGCTCCTTTGGTTACTCTACTCACTATTTCTAACTCACTTCTACCATTATTGGCAATTATGCTCCCCAGGTAGCTGAATTGGTCAACAACTTCAACTTCGTGGTCTTGTAATTTTATATGACAGTCTGTATTCTTTCGGCTTATTTTTAGTGCTACAGTTTTTTTTTTGATTCAATTTCATTCCATATTCTTCAAACTTATCATTCCACATCTTCAATTTATTTTGTATTCCTTCTTCTGTTTCATCCCATACTGCTACATCATCTGCAAACACCAGTGCCTGTAGATCTCTATTGAATGTTCTTTTAAGATGTTATCATCACCGCTATGAACAGAAGGAGTGAAAGGGCACTTCCTTGTTGTACTAAACCATTCAGAGTAACCATCCCCAACATTGACACAGCTCTTGCAGTTATTGTACAGCATTTGGATCTTTCTTATGAGGTACTCTGGTATTTCAAGTTTTCTTAGACTTTTCCAGATAGTTGATGTAGGAACATTATCGTATGCCTTTTATAGGTCCATAAACACAATAATTAGGTTTTTCCCTCTTTCCCAATATTTTTCCACCAGCATTCTCAAGGCAAATATTAGATCTGTTGTGCTTCTTCCAGCCCTAAACCCATGTTGTTCCTCTTCTAAGATGGGCTCTAATCTTGTTCGTACTTACTCATTGTAATACTTCAGTAGCAAGAAACTGATGCTGGTGCAAAATACAATTTTAATTAAATGAATAAATCAACTCTTGTTACAATAAAAATGAATTATTGAAGCAAACTCAATATTGGCAATGATTTACATTGTGCACTTTCTAATATCCTATCCAGAAAGTAAAAAAAATGACAACTAATCCTTCCCACAGGTTTATTTTTTACTTCTTTTCAGTAGATTTTCTCAGGAAATCTAAAGTTTTTAATATTTTAAGTAATAAAATATATATATATATATATTTGATTTCATACCTGCTTTTTTACCTTTTTAATAATAAAATTAAGGGATAAAGCTAAATTTCATTCACTAATCTTAGCTGCGTATCAGCAAAATCTACAGTAATATAATTTCGTATATCATTTACTACTACTTCACCTGAAAACCATTCTCTACACATCTTGTTAGCTTAAACATTGTTATAAAGTTCATTTTCAATTTTTGAGAAGGAAAGCCTTTTGTTTTACACATTTTTAAATAGTATGTGGCTTCTTTTTACATTTTTATGAAATTCTTCATTTAATTTAATTATAATCAGCAGAAATAATAATATTTTTATTAATATTTATTTTTATGGATATTATTCATTTTATACTTAATTCCAAATTGACCATACTTTAAAGTGAAACACACACATTATTCTTATTACATGTATACCAGTGTCTTTTACCTCAGTAGGACGAGGTATACCATCACCAAAAATTAACACTCAATGGTGCAAATGCAGCAAATTCATTAAAAAATAACAGAAATAATGTTAGCTGCACTACTATATTGTTTACTGACACTACACAATTACAGTTAATAGTTTCTGTTACTACACTCGTCAGTGGGCTGAAAGGAACTGTCATATACAGGAGCCTTCACTTTTATGTTGCGTCAGAGTCCTACTGAGCAGTTATTTAAGTGTCCTATGATGTAAGATGTATACTACTTAAAATTATCACTTGAAATGATGATTGAGAAAAGCTGTTTGCTGGGGAATATTAATCTTTTAATAATTTGGTTAATTTATTTAAGTTAATTACTGTTTTTTATGATAGATACCTTTGCATTTTTACAAAGATAAATATAATGTTTGAGATTTCATAATTTATCAGTTATTGATCATTATCATCAGCAAATCAGGCATCAAAACAACACACAAAATATACTTATTACTATTCAATGGAAATGCATGAAAAAATCCAACTGTTGTCTCTAACATGTTATGAAAAGGTATTGTCCCATCATTATCATTACTACCCAAGCCCTTTTCAGGGCCACAATTAACAATCATCTCTGTTAACATAGGAGGCATGTCACCAGTCAAGGAAGAGCTGCTACAAGACCTATGCAGTCAATATCAGTGCCATATATTGTGCCTACAGGAAACACACAGAAGCTATGAAAAATATTGACCAAAAATAAACGGAATGCATCTCACTATAGAAAAACCTCATAATCAATATGGAAGTGCAATCTTTGTACGTCCAGATGTACAAGTAATGTCCACTGCAGTCACGGAAGAAAATGACATTGAAATTCTCGCTCTAGAAATGACGAACTGTACCATTTCCTCTTTTTATAAACCACCTGGTGCTGTATTCACTGTCAACAAACCACTTAATTTCCATAATAAAGACATACAGATTGTGATTGGTGATTTCAACAGTCATAGCAATGTTCGAGGCTATGACCATGAAGATGAGAATGAGGCTGCAGTGCAAGAATGGGCTGAAATAAATCACCTCTCTATAAACTACCTGCATCATTCAACAGTGGTCTGTGGAGACGTGGTTTCAACCCTGACCTCATATTCAGTGGTACCAGTATTAGCAACCAGTGCGTTAAATCTGTCTGTTCCCCAATACCCAACTCACAGCATAGACCAATAATGTGTCAAATATATGCCGCAGTTAGACCACAGGAAGTACCTTTCCGTAGAAGATACAACTTCAAAAAGGCAAATTGGTCTGAATTCTCAGAACCAGTGGATTCCAAAGTTCTTTCAATAGAACCAAAACCAGAATGCTATGACATCTTCACCACGGCTGTAAAGAGATGTTGAAGAATGTCTATACCTTGTGGTTGTTGGACATCTTACATTCCCGGTCTCACATCAGATCAAGCTGCTCTACTTAAAGAATACAGCTATTTATTTACAGAAGATCCTTTTGGTGAA
>JARYHS010000187.1:0-11414 GCA_031002005.1 Vandiemenella viatica | reverse complement strand
AAATTGATCCTATCGCAATTGAGGAAATGGACCACAATATCCAGATGTTATAGAATCCGATATTGACACTTTTAAAAAATATCAACCTTGATTGCTGCTGGATTAGTTGTGCCGCCGTTGTTGCCTATGAATGTTTGCAGCTATTTCGTATGTGTGTTGTGGGTGTATGCAATTTAGTGTGTTCAGTGTATGTGATTCGAAAAAAGCTGCCTGTTTGTCCTATATTTGACCATGCAAGCACTTGCATGCTATTTCATAAATTTATGCTTCTACATATGGGGCTTGTTTGCTGTATGGCTTGTGTATTTATGCTTGTTTTAACTTTTTTCATGCTGGAAACTCTCTTTGTGTGTGGCAGATTATTGCTGTTTTAAACATCGGTGTCTTTT
Source organism: Vandiemenella viatica (assembly GCA_031002005.1). Lineage (NCBI taxonomy): Eukaryota > Metazoa > Arthropoda > Insecta > Orthoptera > Morabidae > Vandiemenella > Vandiemenella viatica. The sequence goes on along the minus strand of JARYHS010000187.1, from coordinate 11,025 downwards.
GGCTGAACATTTTTTACTGTGTAAGGTACTGAAAAAACTCAGGACTTTGTGGTGTCCCTCATGTCTTTTATTGACAGTAATGAGTCGTCCATAATATCCCTTGTAGTAAATTAAATTTCTCATCTCTAATTCATTGCTCTTCAGTATTTGCTGTTAAGACAGAGTAATTCTGTCAGAAACAAGTAAAGTTGCACTGACTTATATATATGGCTTCTTCTACTGTAATTTAGCATAAATCTTTTATGTCTTTAAATGAAAACTGTGTACTCTCAGGAATGGGGAGTATGGTTCCGTAAGGCACTGAACTCTGGATGTCAAATTTTATTTTTTACTTCCTTCACTAAGAGCTTAATCACTTTGTGGCATATGGCTATTATTGTGCTTTCAGGTTTTTCTGCATCAGTTTCATTTGTTTGGTAGCTACTATTACTGATTATAATGTCATTTTATTGTGTGTATGTGAACAGATTGGAAAGGTGAATAATTTTTGGCTGTGCACTGTACAAGTGTACATAACTATCTAAGGAATATAATAGCTCCTCAACATATTTCAAAGTTAAGTGGGTTCAGCAGAACAAGATGGTTCAGTTTCAGTTTGAATGTTGTTTTCTATGGTTTCAACTGATGTAGTACAGCTACATTTCTTATTCTTGTCTGTTGGCTTATGCTGTGTGGGCAGCAGTGGTATACATTACTTGCAATACAATATCACTCAGTGTTATTAACTAGTTTTTAATAATATTTAGCTAATTTTCAGCTATGCTTTGGTCATAGTTCACCTATATCAACTTTCATCTTAGCATAATTAACTGTTCAAATGGTTTATAGTGAATGAAATTCCTGAGTAAGTTCAGGGCAATATGTTTGTTTGGAATCTGACAGATTACATAAGGCCTGCTCAAACTGAAGTTTCATAACAGTGTGTATCCTGAAGTTACATGTATGTGTATTCATCACAAACAGAGTTCTTTATATTACTAAAAGTCAATAATAAAGTACTTGCTACTACTTACATTGCTGGGATAGGAGATAATTGTTTAAACTGGGCAGTTCAGGTGAAAAAATGTGCCAGTTTTTAAGTCTAAAGTCGTAAACAAAATTTTAATTTGTTGGTATGTATGTCTGCATTCAGAGGATGAGGCCAAAAATAAATGGAAGTCATTGAGGGATGGATTTCGGAGGGAGCTAACGAAGATGCAAATTCTTTTATGAGGGAATGCAGCTTTGCCTAGGTAGAGCAATTGGTGTCACTTTCAGTCACTGATGTTCCTCAAAGATGTTACGATGCCCAGAGAAACAGAGTCAAATGTTCCAATTGAGGAAAGCCTCAGGTGCCAGCATCAGCAACTCTGAGGAAGTTATTACTGATAACTCTTTATTCGTGGATGCAGTATTTTTAGACTGCAGTGGGAGTGAGGAGGAATCAGGCAACTCGGTGGACTATGTTGCTCCTGTTCAGACACCACCAACAAAACAGCCATCAAAGAAGAGAAAAAAAAATAGTCACTAGCTTTGAAGAACAACTTGTGGAAATGGAGGCGAGAAAAATCCAAATGCTGGAATCCAAGCAACAATGTGAGGACACCAGATTCTTACCATCACTGGTACCTTACATGAATCAGCTCGACCAGTTAGACAAGCTGGATGCATTGGGTCAAATTATTGGTGTTTTGAAAAATAAGATTGCAAAGCAAAAATAATGAAAAAATTGAGTTCATTTAGTTTATTCATAATTCTAACCATATCTTAAATCTTGCTCTGCCAGTGTTGCATGAGTTTTAGTACTACATACTTTCTGAGATTGATCTTTTGTATAAAGAGAAGTTAAGTAAACAACAAAGGTGATGGGATAGTCATTGATAGGTATTTTGCCTCAAGGCTATTTTTTTTTTTTAGTTTAACAAGGACAATAAGTCTGACCATAAAGTAGCTGTCAGCTTCTATATTATTTACCAGCTAGGCAAGAGTATAAGCTTTACATATTTGCAACATGAAATTGGCCTTGAAAGTAAGTATAAGTAAACATTTTATGGATGTTGTGCAGTACAATAACTTCCTCTTTGCTATCTGATAAAGTTTTATATCAGAATTCCTGTCAGTCAGTCATGGATTGCAGTATAACTAAATAAAACAGTCAGGTTTAATAGATAGTAAAAGCTCTGTCCTAGAGGCAGATCAAATAAGTGACAGAAGTTTATTTTGTTGGTGAGGGCCAACATATACAAATTATATGAATAAAACAATAGGTTCATTAGTTTCGTTTTATTACAGTTCTGTTGCTTTTACATTGTTAAAATAATTACAAAATGTATTTCTTATTTTTATTGCTTCTCGCTGGGAAGAATTTTTTGTTATTGATGGGCTTAAGTGTGTTCCAACAGTTACATTGCTTTTATCTGCTGGTAATGTGAGGCAAACACACTCTCTATTAATAATAACGTTATGTATAACTGCTGTCACCTTTACAATAGCTACTGCATTCTCCACATCAGTTTCAATTGCTTTCAACAAAATTCTCCACTTTGATGATAGGATTCCAAATGAACATTCCTCAACTCTTCTTGCTGCAGAGAATCTCTCGTTGAAAAGTGCTTTTTCAGGTGTCATATTTCTTCCAGGATAAGGAATACCCAGGGACAATAAGACGATAAGTTTTTGTGAACACACACCATCACTGTCTTTTCCTTAAGCTCCAACATCAATCACTGCAAATCTGTATCTTGCCTCTGTCACTGACAAAAAAAAAAAAAAACAATTGAAAAATAGTTTTTGTAATTGTAGTACTGACTACCAGAATGAGGAGGTCTCCGAATTCTTACGTGCTTCCCATTAATACTGCCAATGCAGTCTGAAAACTGCCATTTCTCTTCAAAGTCGTTAGCAACTTGCAACAAATATTCATTCGTTGGTTGTGGCAAATGTAATCGATGAAAATGTGTCCACAGCGCCCTTGAAATTTCATTCACTATATTTTCTACTGTCATTTTTCCAGCTCTAAATGAAAATGAGAGCTGGCGAAACGATGGTCCTGTAACAAAATACCTGAAAAAGAAATAGAAAAAATGCGTTGTAAGGGAAATTTTTTGATTTGCAAGAACGACATGTTTTAATTTGGAAAACGAAATCTATATTAACTACTTTTAATTCCATGGCAACCAATTCTGCTCTTTATGGTGGCCAAAAATTGAAGTTTTCACAGTAAGTACATTAGCTATTCGCTTTATGAACTCAACTAGCACATAACCTATATTTACAACTAATCACGCGTGGAAAATTGTTCATTTATACTGACGCAACTTCATACTACTGTATCATTGACATGAGACAGGAAATTATAAAGGGGGAAAATATTTATAATGATGGTCTGGTTGCAACTTTAAAAACTGGAATGCACACACGTGGTATAAAAGATGTAGCTTACCTTAATGCAATAATCAGCCTTTCTTCAAGGCTTATTGGCTGCTGAAAGTTTGTGACAGCATACGAAACATCTCTCTGTAATCCATTTATCAGATAGTCGAATGTATCTGTATTCATTCTAGTATATTCGAAGAATTTTGGTAGTGATGTTCTTAGCTGTAAATATAAGTGGTGGAATTCTCCATGAATGTGCCTCTCTCGATATATTTAATTTACAGCAATCCTCTTTCGTCTAATATTCCCAATTAAGGTTAGTTTAGTTAATGCACTGTCCACCAACAACATTTTACGGCTACTCGGTGACAATTTTATTCAGCTGACCGGCTCCACTTGTGGCGCGAATCTGTCGCTTGCACGCAGGACACCCAAGCGTTCGGACTGCTGTCGCTGCTTGTAGCTGAGGCCGGTCGTCCACTGCAAGCGTATTTGAGCGACTAACAGGTCTCGCGTAGTCGCATGTATTGATGTGACTGATCCCAACACACGGAACGTTACTGAACAGCGTCCACTGCGAGCGATCTTGAGAGACCCATTGTAGCCGACGATAGGCGGCGAGCTACTGATCCTGCCGGAGTTGGATTAGGCCGGTCGTACACTGCAAGCGTATTTGAGCGACTAGCAGGTCTCGCATAGTCGCGCGTACTGGTGCCACTGATCCCAACAAAGGGAACGTTACCAAGCGGCGTCCACTGCAAGCGATCTGGAGAAACCGATTGTAGCCGACCACAGGCTGCGAGCGTTTTATCCTACTGAAGTTGGATTAATATTATATGCTCGAACATTATGAATTTTCTAGATTATAATAATTTGCTTACAACAAATCAACATGGATTTAGGAAGAAAAGATCATGTGAAACACAGCTGGCCCTATTTACACACGACGTAATGAAAGTTATCGATACAGGTTCACAAGTAGATGCAATTTTTTAGATTTCCAGAAAGCCTTTGACTCTGTGCCACACAACCGCCTTTTAGCGAAGCTTCGAGCGTACCGTATATCGGATCAGCTTTGTGAATGGATAAAGGATTTTCTAACTGGTCGGTCGCAGTATGTTGTCGTTGAAGGAGAAAGTTCTTCTAATCTAGATGTTACATCGGGTCTACCTCAAGGAAGTGTAATAGGACCACTTCTTTTCTTAATTTTTATAAACGATCTCGGAGACAAAGTGAAAAGCCTTTTTAGATTGTTTGCTGATGATGCGGTTATTTATAGGGAAGTAAGAACTTTGGCCGATTGCTTAGAAATTCAGCGCGATCTGGATGTTATTTTGGCTTGGTGCGCTGAGTGGCAACTTACTCTAAACTGTAAAAAGTGCAAGACAATGAGCATAACTAACAAAAAGAATCCGATTGTTCAGAAATACGAGTTAAACAATACAGTTATTGATATGGTCGATTCTATTAAATATTTGGGAGTAACAGTACAAAGGAACATGAAATGGGACATACACATTAATTCTTTAGTAGGTAGAGCAAATTCTAGGCTGCGATTCATAGGTAGAATCTTGAAAAATTGTAATGAACAAACAAAGGAGATAGCGTACAAATCTCTTGTGCGTCCACATTTGGATTATTGTTGTGCCATTTGGGACCCGTTTCGTAAGGGATTGATAGAAAGTATAGAGAAAGTACAGAGAAGAGCCGCTCGATTCGTGACCGCTTGCTACAGTCCTTATGAAAGCGTCACAGAACTGATTAGTAGATTAGGTTGGGAGTCTCTGGTAGATAGACGACGCACGTTTTTTAAACTTATTGGAAAACATGCGTACTCCAACTTTAACTCATGAGTGTAGTGAAATACTTCTTCCACCAACCTATTTGAGTCGGAAGGACAGGAAAGATAAAATTACGGAAATAGGTGCCGGACTGATTCTTATATGAATTCTTTTTTCCCTCGTACCATTAGGGATTGGAATGCACAGCAAAGAGATTAGCTTTGGTGCTGAGCACCCTCTGCCACCCACAATTTTGTGAATTGCAGAGTACATATGTAGATGTAGATGAATCGCTTGTAGTCGCGCGGGGTGTGTGCACCATTTTCCTTTTCGTGTATACCGCCGTCTTTTTCGTTGTACCAATCAGTATGGATAATGAGAAATTAATTATTGCCGTGCAAGAAAAAACACCATTGTGGGATATGAGAGAATAGCGGTACCACTCACGTGATATAAAGCGGAAACTGTGGGAAAAAGTTGCTGAAGAAATGGGTGTTAAAGACGGTAGGTAACCTTGACAAATCTATTAACTTAGCTAATTTATAATTTACACTTTTTTTGAAATTGTGTTTTTTCGATTAGTCTGCATATATTTTTACAACTGAATTACATACATAAATTATGCCTAATAGCAACATTATTACATAAAGTATACCTACTAACAAAACATATACAAAATTTGTATTTTTTTAAAATAATGTTTGTATTGTTTAGAAAATGTATTAATCATTCAAGTACTCGGTTCGTGTTCACAAAAATATGCAAGAAATTTGTCTCTGATCACATAACTGGCACTGAGTCCCCTATTTTGGCCTCGTGAAGAAAATCTGGTTGGTGTTTCAGGGTTTTCTGTCTGTGATGCTTGATATGATGTTAGTAATTGCTGTTCGCCTTCTATGTCGATTACAATGTCATGTAGCAAGCATATGCACTGAACAATCATATCGGCGGAATCTGGTTCCACCTCAATACCCTTCTGAAGTACTCGCCATTTGCTGCTCATGATACCAAATGCAAATTCAATAACTTGCCGAGCTTTTGACAGACGCTTATTGAAAATTGTTTCTGAAGGCCCAGCTTGTGATGCTGGATAAGGACTCATTAAATAAGTTTTCAGAGGATATGCTTCGTCTCCCAAAATAACATGTGGCACTTTAATATTGGTCCCAGGCAGTGCAGCAAGTCGATGCACCCCAAGAGAGCCTCTTTCAAGCCGTTTGTACAGCTGTGAATGAGAAAATATACACCATCACTCTCCTTACCGTATGCTCCCACATCAATTGCAATAAACTTGTAATTGGGGCCAGCAACACCTTGTGACACAATTGAGAAGTACTGTTTGTAATTTCTGTACATGCTGCCTGCATGGCGCGGATTTCGTATACGGACGTGTTTCCCGTCGATACAGCCAACGCAATTTGGAAATTTCCATTTGCTCCAAAACTGTTGTACTATTGACTCCATATCTGTATGGAATGCCATATGTACTGCATGTAACTGGTCCCAAATTGCCTTACATGTTTCATGTACAACTTTTCCCACCGTCACGTCGGAGATTCTAAACGAATATCCTAACGTCTTGAACAAAGACTCTGTCGCCAAGTATCTGTAACAACACACGTAACAAAGTAGTTTACTTCGCTGAGAGAGGTACATTCCGTAATAAAGTAACTAGATGCTAGATACCAAAACTCCTTTAAAAACTTATAGTAATAGATAGACCTACAAGTATAACAAGATTGTAATACACAAGATTTTTTGTCTATTAGTATAAAGTGAAAGCTCCCTCTTCACAATTTCGCTATTCGCGTTTTCAGTGTTCACGGATAAAATAACTATCAAAACTTTCTGGTTCACAGCTGAAAATTTCATTAATCCCGGTCCAAAAACAAACTTTATTGTAATTTTAAAATTGAATACCTGTTTATTTACAATCTATCAAAACGCAACAATACGTTTGAACATCTGTTCTTTGACGAAAGCCGCATAGTTACACTTGCCGCTATTGTTTTGATAAATCACGGCTCACCTCTTGCGATGATGTATGTCTTATTACTGCAATTTAATTATTCGTCACAATACATTATTTTTGAGAGCGTGTAGCATTACCGATAGTATAATAACATCCTTGAAGTAGGCGTTCCATGTCACAGGCCGGTTAATATTCTTTTAAGGAAATTTCCATAGCAACGAGAAGATACACAGATACTAAGAGATTGCTTAGAACAGCGGCTAAGGAGAGCTTGCTAGGAAGAAGTCCGATAATGTATTTGAAACGATGTATTGAAATAAAAGTGTGATTATATTGTGAAGGAAAACGACTAAAGATTAATTATTTACCAAAGTCGCACAAAAGTCATACTATGATAAGTTAATCTGAAGATAAAGTATAAAGAGAATCACATCGTAAACGCAACACGGTACGATTTTTTAATGAATAATCAAGCAACTGTTTATAAGAAATGCGACTTGGCTACCGTTCCAGGGACTGTTTTTTGATAATGAAAAAACAGCAAACTGCTTATAAGAAATACGACATGGCGACCGTGCAGTGGACTTGGGTGCTGCAGAAAGAATAAAGAAATACTATGTAAATTTATGAATTTGAGTATTAAAAAAAATCAAGAAAAGAAGAGAGGAGAATCCTTGGAATTTGAAAGCACGCAGCGCTACTAGCGGCCGAGCGGGAACCAGCCATAGACTGACAACATCCGCCGCAGAGACAACAACAGCTGAGTCGAGTGAAAGTTCAACCGCCAGCTACGAAATACGTTAAAGTTAAGTGTTTTCAAGACCTATCTTTTCGGATTTTCGTTGTTTATTCAAATAATTTATTATTTCACGTCATTTTATTGATACTAGTTGTGGGACGTGGGTATTGCAGAATGGCTAATCAGATGCCAGGTGCAATGGTTATTTGTGATCCTTCGGGTTCTGTAAATAAGAAAGATGAAACAGTCACTGTAGGTGCATTAGAAAAAATACTATTTCGACTTGGGTCGCAACTAACAGCACTTACTACACAACTTACAGCTACACAAACACAATTTACTACACAACTTACAGCTACACAAACACAACTTACTACACAACTTACAGCTTTAGAGGATCGAATAATTAGATCAGAAACTGATGTACAGGCAAAGTTAGATAAGTATATAGAAAGGGCTGAAAAACAGTATACAAAGATAGATGAGGAACTAAAAGTATGCAATGAGAGTCTAGTAATTAGAGGGTTTGAACAAAGTACGAATGCAATTCATTGTGAATCATTAAGTAATACAATTGAAAGTAATGATAGTAGGCCTAATACTGTAAGGGAAAAATATGAGATGAGTGATGTTACAATTAATGGTGATGTAAATCATGTAAAGGATAGACAAATTGTTAAAGAAGGGTTTCACTTAAAAGATGAGTTTAAGCATGAAAGTAACCAGGTGGAAACTTACACGAAGACAGATGAATCAGTAGAAAAGGGTTGTAAGTCTATAAAAATGTTTGATATCAGAGACATTAAAGGAACAGGTGACTTTGATCAGGTAAAAGAGATGGAAGAGACTTTAATGAAGGTAGATGGATTAGGTAGTTTGATGATTTTGAAGGATGTAAACTGTGACATTTTTTCCATTGTTGGGGAGAATTATGTTTGTGATTATGAATCAAAGCAGTTACAAGAATAATGGTGTTGAACATTTTCAGAGTTCTTTACATATTTTTGAAGTTGGTTTGCCATGTTACTGTTCTGGCAAAGTAAGATTAACTGTAAACAGAAAGTTGTTTTGTATGAATAACTGGGAAAAGGTGAACTGGAAATATAGAAAAAAGGTTTTCTTTTGTAGAGGGGTAAGCTATGCTTACTGCCTCATCCTGTGTACAAATTCAATCAGGATATTGAATCTACAACTCAGAAAATGATGACTTAGTTTAAGATGAATGAAAAGATTTAACACTAGTGCAAGGCACAGGTGTGTAAATATAAACTCCATCATATTGGAATTTCCTATTATTATTAAGTTATAGTTAGCATATATTGTTATTCAGTGCCACAAAACACTTGTAAATAGTACTGATTGTTGTGGCTGCGCACAATTCAACTGTAATGATAGTAAAAGTTTATAACCACTAAGTGGAAGCTGTCACTTACCAATATTGATGATCTCGATCAGATGTGCAGTCTTCGGCTGTTACCACAGCATACCATTACATAAAAGTTTATTGTCTATTAAGGACTTTCTTTTAAAATATATAGTTTGTAAGGTATACCGGAGCATTAGAATGAATAGAATGAGTTGGAGAAGAAACAAGGTATTACTATGATAGAATAAATGTGTAATGAATTAAGAAGTAAAATATCATATAGAGAGGGTACAACAGCACAGTCAAGACTCAGTTCCTGTAAATAAGGCCACTATCTAGGCATTGCCTTTAAATGATACCGAAAGGTTCGGGATTTGGTTAACACAGGCATAGCTGAGGTCCAGGTAGAACCTTCAAATGACTCTGTTGTTACATCTCATAGCCTAGATGAATATTCAAGATGAAGTAGAAGTGGAGAGAAGTTATTACTTATGGGGAGAATATAATGTAATGTATTGAAGAAATAAAATAAAAATGAAGTTGTGATGGTGATGCTAGATTAGCAAGAAACAATGGTGTCCCAGTCGCATTAGCGTGGGTTGATTGTACTGGTCCAGGGACCAAACATGTGATTTAAATAATGTTGCCGGTTATACAACAGTAAAATGGTTCAAAAGGATCGGTCTTATGAAGAATATAATGTACCAAGGGCAGGTAATAGAATTTTTTAATTATTTGAATGGTATGCTTGGTAAACAGGCGGAGGCCATGACAGCTAAAGATGATGTTATTAAATAACAATTCTGTAGTATAATATACTTACTGTAATTTTGGTTTTTTTAAGTGATAAGGACAGTAACTCTGTGTCGAAATGTGTGTTACAGACAATAAAAGCTCTCCTTACTTAAAAGGTAACATTTACCAGAAAGTTTACCATGACCATTTATACTGGTATTAATGGAAAATGGTATGGTAAACTTGGGGGGGCTGTAGCATAAGCGATAGTATAATAACATCCTTAAAGTAGGAGCTCCATGTCACAGGCCGGTTAATACTCTTTTAAGGAGGTTTCCATAGCAACTTGAAGGTACACGGATACTAAGAGATTGCTTAGAGCAGCGGCTAAGGAGAGCTTGCTATGAAGAAGTCCGATAAATGTATTGAAAACGATGTACTTAAAATAAAAGTGTGATTTATGTTATGGAAAAAAACAACTAAAAGATTAATTATTTGGTTTAGCCGCATAAAAAGATATAACTATGATACGTAATATAAAGATAATGATATAAAGAAAATCACATCGTAAATATACCACGGCATATTTCTTAATGAATAATCAAGCAACTGCTTATAAGAAATACGAAAGGTTCTCTTTTGAGAATACAGGATGTGTTTACGTAATGACTTGAATGGGTTGGGAAATCTGTGATAGACTCTGTTGAACAGAATGGTCCAACAGCTCCAACTAATCATCTTACGGTTGATGAAGTTGATGTGGACTTTTTGCCATTAATATACGATATAATTCGAAATGTAGAAAGAGATCCTCATGACTCAACACAGAAAACAAGAGAATCTCAGGATGTAAGTCAGAAAGTTCTGGAATTGCACAAGAAGTTTGATGAAGCAAGAGCCCAAATTGGACGTTTGCCAGGAGTAGAGTACAGCAAAGAAGAGCAACTGAAAAAGTTAGAGACTCTGCGTAAGCAACTGCAGCTAAAGAAAGACTTGTTGAGAAAATATCGTGAAATGTGCACCTTTGAAATACAAAATAATCATTACGATGGGTTTTACGATATCTTGCCAATAATGA
>JARYHS010000185.1:0-11644 GCA_031002005.1 Vandiemenella viatica | reverse complement strand
TATCATAACACCAACATACCAGGCAGGTTTCAGGCTAAAACAGAGCTGTTGTGAGCAAGTATTACTCATATATTGAGGCTGGATTTCAGAAGAAGTTAAAGACATCAGTAGGCTTGTCGATCTAACAGCTGCATATGATACAATTTGGCTAGATGGACTGCTACTTAAACTTACATATACCCTGCAGGAAACTAAAATCGCTCCTCAAGAATATGCTGACCAACCAATATTTTAAGGTCACCGTTGGGCATAAGACAAGTAAGTCATTTACAATAAAAAATAAATTACCTCAAGGGTCAGTACTAGCTCATTGCTCTTCAACTTGTACACCAGTGACATGCCAGAAACAACCGGCAATAAATTCTACTATGCTGATGACTTAAGCTATTGCCATCCAAACTGCCACATTAGCGGAAGGTGAGAGCATTCTCTCTAACGACTTGGAAACGTTGAATGCATATTATAGGAAGTGGAGACTTTGCCCGAACCCAACGAAAACCGAAGTATGTGCATTCCACTTGAGCAATAGAATAGCACATCAGCAGCTCAAAGTGAACTTCCGCCTCCAGAGGGTGAAATATAATCCCTATCCTAAGTATCTTGACATCACCTTAGACCGTTCCTTAACATTCAAAAAACATCTTGAAATCACAAGTCAGAAACTTAAAACACAAAACAACATCATGAAGAAGCTAGCTGGTACTTCGTGGGGAGCTGATGCGGACACACTATGAACAACTGCTCTCACCATGGTTTACTCTGATGCCGAGTACTGTGCTCCAGTATGGCAGCGTAGTTCTCATACTAGAAAAATTGATGTCCACCTGAATGAGTGTACGAGAGTAATAACTGGCACCCTAAAATCCACCCCAGTCCCCTGGTTACACCTAATCAGCAAATAACCACTGCAGAGATAAGACTCACAAAACTACACCATCCTGATCATGCACAGGATCTCCCAATTCACGAGGTCCTAAATGACTTACCTCCTACTCGTCTTAAATCCAGAAATCCAGTATGGCAAGATGTATTTGACTTTGATATCGTGGAAAATGGTGTCAAAGCTGGAACTCCGCATCTGTAAAACATCCAGATATTAAAGATCCCACAACTGGACTTCCAGGATTCCATCTAAATAGAGACCAGTGGGTCAAACTAAATCACCTAAGAACAGGCCATGCGAAATGCAACGCCATGTTGTATAAGTGGGGACTTCAGGATTCTCCTGCATGTGACTGCGGTGCTCCTACCCAGAGTGTGGAGCATATTAACAGGTAAGGCCCTCTACAGAAGTATGGTAGACCATTTGAAGACGCTTTTGGAGCTACAAGTTCCTTCTTAGAATGGCAGGAAGAAGAGGATATCAACTTGTGAACGCTACCAACGTTCTTTTCATTGTTTATATTTATACTAGCTGTTACCCGCGACTTCGTACGCGTGGACTTGGAGTTTCATTGCCAGAATTGGATATAGAAAACTGTTATAGTAACGTAAGCTTTGTCCCAAACAACACCGAGTCGACATAATATGATGGAAAGCCATCATTATATTATCCTATCGTCTAATCTGTCTCATGAAGATAATCAATTTACAACATATTTAAAAACAGAAAAGTAAGCGAAGGTGCGGGGATGTGTGTGTGTGTGTGTGTGTGTTTGTGGGCTGGGGGGGGGGGGGTTAACTGATGGCAGCTTTATTTCAGCTTGGTTTTTTCTTCTTTCTTCAACATGAGCATCTGAATCTTATAATCTAATAGCAGCACATTGTCTTCTAGACCTGCACCTTAGGCCAGACCGAGCGGGGCGGTGTAATGGTTAGCGTTCTCGCCTCGCATTCGGGAGGACGGCGGTTCGAATCCCCGTCCGGGCATCCAGATTTGGGTTTTCCACGGTTTCCCCAAATCACTCCAGGCAAATGCCGGGATGCTTCCTTCAAAAGGCCATGGCCGAATTCCTTCCCATTCCTTGCCACCATCCTTGCCCCCCATCCTTTCCCGTCTCTAAAGACCTCAATGTTAAAAAGAGACGTAAAGCAGTTACAAAAAAAGAAAAACTTAGGCCAGGTTTACGTTCGTAAGGCATGTCAAAAAGGAAGACAAATTGGTGCCAGAAACTCTTATACAGACACAAATGAATAGTACAGTGCAGAGCAACTTGACTTCTATACTAAATAATAAGTTTTGTTTCTTATCGAAATTTATTAACAAATCAAACACTAACAGACTGCGCGACTGAGCAACCAACGTAACATTACAGACTAACACACGAATCTGTCTGTCTTTCATCATTCGATAAGTTCTTAAAATTTAGTGACTAAAACTGTTATTCATACCGAAAAAATGTCCTGCTGTCCTTCCTACACTATTTCATTGTTAAATTCCATCAATATTCATAAAGACAGAGTCTTACTTCCACATTTATAATATGATAGCTGGTACCCACGACTTGGTTCGTGATTGTAAAGAATTCATATCTACAGCTGTAGAAATCTAATCCACCATAGTGCACGATGGGAGACTCGATACTATTACCACACACAAATACCAGTCTTCTGCGCTATGTAGTTCCGGCAGCGAAATAAAATTTACGGATACACACAAGTCTTTGGATGAAATACGAAAATATTCATGATCGACCAATTTCAAACACCATATCTCACACACTCCCACAGTTACCGAATTTCGGCCAACGTTGTGATCGATGGGAGACTCTGTGTTACTACCACACACAAACGCCAGTGATCTGCGATTGATAGTTTTCACTTAAAAGTGATACACCATGACACATGCGTACTTTGGCAGAAATATGAAACTGCCACAGGTTGACCATATTCATCCCCCATATCTTCGACAACCCCATAGCTACAGACATCTAACAACCATAGTGCACGACAATAAACACGATTCTACTACCACACATAAACACCAATGCTCTATGCTATGTAGTCGTGGCAGAAAAGTGAAATCTGCGGAGACACATGCCTTTCGTCAAAATACGAAAATATCCTTGGTCGGCCACTTACAACCACCATATCTCCCACAGTACCACAGTTTCTGAAATTCGGCCGCTGTTGTGATCGAAAGGTGACTCTGTGTTACTACCAATCACAAACGCCAGAGATCTGTGATCTATAGTTTTCGCTGAAAAGTGATACACCATGACACTTTTGTCTTTGGCAGAAATATGAAATTGCCACAGGACGACCACTTTCAAACCCCATATTCTCCCACACCCCCATAGCTACCGAAATCTAACAACCATAGTGCACTACATGAGATACGATTCTACTACCAAACACAAACACCAATGCTCTATGCTAATGTAGTTGTGGCAGAAAAGTGACATATGCGGAGACAGTCTGAAATACGAAAATATCCTTGGTCGGCCACTTACAACCACCATATCTACCACAGTTTCTGAAATTCGGCCGCTGTTGTGATCGAAAGGTGACTCTGTGCTACTACTACACACAAACACCAGTTATCTGTGATCTATAGTTTTCGCTGAAAAGTGATACACCATGACACTTTTGTCTTTGGCAGAAGTATGAAATTGCCACAGGTCGACCACTTTCAACCCCCATTTCTCCCACACCCCCATAGCTACCGACATCTAACAACCATAGTGCACTACATGAGATACGATTCTACTACCAAACACAAACACCAATGCTCTATGCTATGTAGTTGTGGCAGAAAAGTGACATATGTGGAGACAGTCGAAATACGAAAATATCCTTGGTCGGCCACTTACAACCACCATATCTACCACAGTTTCTGAAATTCGGCCGCTGTTGTGATCGAAAGGTGACTCTGTGCTACTACTACACACAAACGCCAGTTATCTGTGATCTATAGTTTTCGCTGAAAAGTGATACACCATGACACTTTTGTCTTTGGCAGAAGTATGAATTTGCCACAGGTCGACCACTTTCAAACCCCATTTCTCCCACACCCCCAATAGCTACCGACATCTAACAACCATAGTGCACTACATGAGATACGATTCTACTACCAAACACAAACACCAATGCTCTATGCTATGTAGTTGTGGCAGAAAAGTGACATATGTGGAGACAGTCGAAATACGAAAATATCCTTGGTCGGCCACTTACAACCACCATATCTACCGCAGCTACCACAGTTTCTGAAATTCGGCCGCTGTTGTGATCGAAAGGTGACTCTGTGCTACTACTACACACAAACGCCAGTTATCTGTGATCTATAGTGTTCGCTGAAAAGTGATACACCATGACACTTTTGTCTTTAGCAGAAGTATGAAATTGCCACAGGTCGACCACTTTCAACCCCCATTTCTCCCACACCCCCATAGCTACCGACATCTAACAACCATAGTGCACTACATGAGATACGATTCTACTACCAAACACAAACACCAATGCTCTATGCTATGTAGTTGTGGCAGAAAAGTGACATATGTGGAGACAGTCGAAATACGAAAATATCCTTGGTCGGCCACTTACAACCACCATATCTACCACAGTTTCTGAAATTCGGCCGCTGTTGTGATCGAAAGGTGACTCTGTGCTACTACTGCACACAAACGCCAGTTATCTGTGATCTATAGTTTTCGCTGAAAAGTGATACACCATGACACTTTTGTCTTTGGCAGAAGTATGAATTTGCCACAGGTCGACCACTTTCAAACCCCATTTCTTCCACACCCCCAAAGCTACCGACATCTAACAACCATAGTGCACTACATGAGATACGATTCTACTACCAAACACAAACACCAATGCTCTATGCTATGTAGTTGTGGCAGAAAAGTGACATATGTGGAGACAGTCGAAATACGAAAATATCCTTGGTCGGCCACTTACAACCACCATATCTACCGCAGCACCACAGTTTCTGAAATTCGGCCGCTGTTGTGATCGAAAGGTGACTCTGTGCTACTACTACACACAAACTCCAGTTATCTGTGATCTATAGTTTTCGCTGAAAAGTGATACACCATGACACTTTTGTCTTTGACAGAAGTATGAATTTGCCACAGGTCGACCACTTTCAACCCCCATATCTCCCACACCCCCACAGCTATCGACATCTAACAGCCATAGTGCACGACAGGAAAGACGATCCTACTACCACACACAAACACCAAAGGTCTATGTTATGTCGTTGTGGCAGGAAAGAGAAGTATACGGAGATACGAATTTTTGGTCGAAATATGAAAACGCCCTGCACTGACCAACTTTAATCATTATATCTCGCACATCCCCACAGCTATCGGCATTCGGTCAACGTTGTGCGTGACAGGAAACTCCATGCTACTTCCACACACAAACATCAGTGATCTGTGCTAGGTAGTGGTGGCTGAAAAGTGAAATATAGGAAAAAAACACGTCTATTTTTATATATATATAAGATTAACCGTTACTGAAGACAAAAACGTTATTTACTACTGTAATATTTCAACTGTCTGATCTATCATAATATGGTCTTAAATTCAGCACACATTTAATATCCTCGTAAGAGATGTGCAAAAATTCACAGATATAAAAAGAGACACAAGTACAGTAATTCAGTTGGGAATGTCTGTGCTGTTGACGCACGTAATAATGCACGACTTACTTACAATATTAATGTAAATTTGCTGCCTTTCCGAATCTTGGAATATCGTTCAACTGGAAGGTTTACCATGGTTTCTCGAAATATTTTTGGATTTATTTTATTCAGATTCAAAGTATCTGTGAAGGATAGAGAAAAGTTTATCAGATACGCGCGTGAAACAAGTACACACACATCGACTAAAACAGCCGTTCTCAGCCACTGGTCCGAAAAATTAATAGCTTTCGCTGTTGTAATTCATTACTAATAACTACACGGACGAACGATAATGTATTCCATACAGACGATGATTGTGCAAATGAGATCATTTTCGGACTAAATATGGGCAATATTTTCCGTAAATTTCACGCTTTTAGCCCTTCTATCCATTTTTATGCATGCCATACAAACAGTAGAGTAATAGTCATTTTTGCTGACATATATCTGCTTCACAATTCGTCTGCTTTTGCATTGTTTATTCCCTATTTGCCATGAACAAATTTACTTATGCCAGCTGTCTAAAAGCATAAAACCATGATTCGGCTTCTTCAGCATCATGACACTCAATAAAATACTAGTTATTTCTAAATTCTGTCTTTTTTTTTGTCTTAGATTAAACATTTCATTAATTGCAAGATGCCCTTTGCAAGAGGATGGTGTTTCCCAACAACCAACCAGAAACTGCCGTAATTACGTAGTCAAATCACCGAGCCTGTTGTGTGAGCAGTAACGCTCAAGTCTGTTATTTGGGAAGTCAATAGTTCCACCACTGCTCTTGCCAACATGTCATCATTTACTTATTGATTCCAGAAATCACTGAAGTCAGATGACAGGACCTACTTTCTTTCTTTTCGTTGCCCAATATCCCCTCAGGGCTGTCATGTTTTCACTTCGACAAACTGCATATCCTTGTACAAAAAGCAGTTAGTATATGTATATATCCTTTAAAGCAATGTGTAAAATGAGTAGTTTTGCTGGAAGAGGTGTATTTTAATCGACCATTCTTGTAGTCAGTTCATTGCATTCATTACTGCATTTCTGGGGGATTTAGAATTTGCTGGCACTCATATCTCAGTAACTGGTTTATTTAAGCGATGTTAGTTGCGCGATACGGTGCAGCTGGTCATAGTTGAGTCTGCTGCTAAATTTGGCGGTGAGAAACCGTCTGCTACGTTGAGTTCGATGCTATCTTTGGTTGCATGTACCCTACACCAACGTTCTGCGTAGAACCTACCTTACTTTTGCTAGTTACTTTTATCTATGTTTGATTAATTTTGAAGAATCTGCATTCTTTAATTTAAGGTAAAGTTATGATTTGTTCTTGTTAGTAGTAACACATTATTACCACTTCAAAAGCGGTAGAGTGATTCGAACAATTTTTTTTTTCTGATTTAGAATATTTGAAATTTTCTGGTTTCGTTGACGTCTTCATACTACTGTCTGAGTTTTACACATCTAAATTAAGTTTTTAGGTGTATTAATTACTAGCTGTTACCCGCGACTTCGTACGCGTGGACTTGGAGTTTCAATTCCAGAATTGGATATAGAAAACTGTTAGTAACGTAAGATTTGTCCCAAACAACACCGAGTCGACATAATATGATGGAAAGCCATCATTATATCATCCTATCATCTAATCTGTCTCATGAAGAGAATCAATTTACAACATATTTAAAAACAGAAAAGTAAGCGAAGGTGCGGGGATGTGTGTGTGTGTGTGGGGGGGGGGGGGGGGGTTAACTGATGGCAGCTTTATTTCAGCTTGGTTTTTTCTTCTTTATTCAACATGAGCATCTGAATCTTATAATCTAATAGCAGCACATTGTCTTCTAGACCTGCACCTTAGGCCAGGTTTACGTCCGTAAGGCATGTCAAAAAGGAAGACAAATTGGTGCCAGAAACTTTTATACAGACACAAATGAATAGTACAGTGCAGAGCAAATTGACTTCTATACTAAATAATAAGTTTTGTTTCTTATCGAAATTTATTAATAAATCAAACACTAACAGATTGCGTGACTGAGCAACCAACGTAACATTACAGACTAACACACGAATCTGTCTGTCTTTCATCATTCGATAAGTTCTTAAAATTTCGTGACTAAAACTGTTATTCATGCCGAAAAAATGTCCTGTGTCCTTCCTACACTATTTCATTGTTAAATTCCATCAATATTGATATAGCCATTTAGTCGTCAAAACGTAACAAAAAGACAGAAACTTACTTCCACATTTATAATATAATAGCTGGTACCCACAACTTCGTTCGTGATTGTAAAGTATTCATATTGACAGCTGTAGACATCTAACCACCATAATGCACGATGGGAGACTCGATACTATTACCACACACAAATACCAGTCTTCTGCGCTATGTAGTTCCGGCAGCAAAGTAAAATTTACGGATACACACAAGTCTTTGGATGAAATACGAAAATATTCATGATCGACCAATTTCGAACACCATATCTCACACACTCCCACAGTTACCGAATTTCGGCCAACGTTGTGATCGATGGGTGACTCTGTGTTACTACCACACAAAAACGCCGGTAATCTGCGATTGATAGTTTTCACTTAAAAGTGATACAACGTGACACATGCGTCTTTGGCAGAAATATGAAATTGCCGCAGGTCGACCATTTTATCCCCCATTTCTCCCACACCCCCATAGCTACCGACATCTAACAACCATAGTGCACTACATGAGATACGATTCTACTACCAAACACAAACACCAATGCTCTATGCTATGTAGTTGTGGCAGAAAAGTGACATATGCGGAGACAGTCGAAATACGAAAATATCCTTGGTCGGCCACTTACAACCACCATATCTACCACAGTAACACAGTTTCTGAAATTCGGCCGCTGTTGTGATCGAAAGGTGACTCTGTGCTACTACTACACACAAACGCCAGTTATCTGTGATCTATAGTTTTCGCTGAAAAGTGATACACCATGACACTTTTGTCTTTGGCAGAAGTATGAAATTGCCACAGGTCGATCACTTTCAACCCCCATATCTCCCACACCCCCATAGCTACCGACATCTAACAACCATAGTGCACTACATGAGATACGATTCTACTACCAAACACAAACACCAATGCTCTATGCTATGTAGTTGTGGCAGAAAAGTGACATATGCGGAGACAGTCGAAATACGAAAATATCCTTGGTCGGCCACTTACAACCACCATATCTACCACAGTACCACAGTTTCTGAAATTCGGCCGCTGTTGTGATCGAAAGGTGACTCTGTGCTACTACTACACACAAACGCCAGTTATCTGTGATCTATAGTTTTCGCTGAAAAGTGATACACCATGACACTTTTGTCTTTGGCAGAAGTATGAAATTGCCACAGGTCGATCACTTTCAACCCCCATATCTCCCACACCCCCATAGCTACCGACATCTAACAACCATAGTGCACTACATGAGATACGATTCTACTACCAAACACAAACACCAATGCTCTATGCTATGTAGTTGTGGCAGAAAAGTGACATATGCGGAGACAGTCGAAATACGAAAATATCCTTGGTCGGCCACTTACAACCACCATATCTACCACAGTACCACAGTTTCTGAAATTCGGCCGCTGTTGTGATCGAAAGGTGACTCTGTGCTACTACTACACACAAACGCCAGTTATCTGTGATCTATAGTTTTCGCTGAAAAGTGATACACCATGACACTTTTGTCTTTGGCAGAAGTATGAAATTGCCACAGGTCGATCACTTTCAACCCCCATATCTCCCACACCCCCATAGCTACCGACATCTAACAACCATAGTGCACTACATGAGATACGATTCTACTACCAAACACAAACACCAATGCTCTATGCTATGTAGTTGTGGCAGAAAAGTGACATATGCGGAGACAGTCGAAATACGAAAATATCCTTGGTCGGCCACTTACAACCACCATATCTACCACAGTACCACAGTTTCTGAAATTCGGCCGCTGTTGTGATCGAAAGGTGACTCTGTGCTACTACTACACACAAACGCCAGTTATCTGTGATCTATAGTTTTCGCTGAAAAGTGATACACCATGACACTTTTGTCTTTGGCAGAAGTATGAAATTGCCACAGGTCGATCACTTTCAACCCCCATATCTCCCACACCCCCATAGCTACCGACATCTAACAACCATAGTGCACTACATGAGATACGATTCTACTACCAAACACAAACACCAATGCTCTATGCTATGTAGTTGTGGCAGAAAAGTGACATATGCGGAGACAGTCGAAATACGAAAATATCCTTGGTCGGCCACTTACAACCACCATATCTACCACAGTACCACAGTTTCTGAAATTCGGCCGCTGTTGTGATCGAAAGGTGACTCTGTGCTACTACTACACACAAACGCCAGTTATCTGTGATCTATAGTTTTCGCTGAAAAGTGATACACCATGACACTTTTGTCTTTGGCAGAAGTATGAAATTGCCACAGGTCGATCACTTTCAACCCCCATATCTCCCACACCCCCATAGCTACCGACATCTAACAACCATAGTGCACTACATGAGATACGATTCTACTACCAAACACAAACACCAATGCTCTATGCTATGTAGTTGTGGCAGAAAAGTGACATATGCGGAGACAGTCGAAATACGAAAATATCCTTGGTCGGCCACTTACAACCACCATATCTACCACAGTACCACAGTTTCTGAAATTCGGCCGCTGTTGTGATCGAAAGGTGACTCTGTGCTACTACTACACACAAACGCCAGTTATCTGTGATCTATAGTTTTCGCTGAAAAGTGATACACCATGACACTTTTGTCTTTGGCAGAAGTATGAAATTGCCACAGGTCGATCACTTTCAACCCCCATATCTCCCACACCCCCATAGCTACCGACATCTAACAACCATAGTGCACTACATGAGATACGATTCTACTACCAAACACAAACACCAATGCTCTATGCTATGTAGTTGTGGCAGAAAAGTGACATATGCGGAGACAGTCGAAATACGAAAATATCCTTGGTCGGCCACTTACAACCACCATATCTACCACAGTACCACAGTTTCTGAAATTCGGCCGCTGTTGTGATCGAAAGGTGACTCTGTGCTACTACTACACACAAACGCCAGTTATCTGTGATCTATAGTTTTCGCTGAAAAGTGATACACCATGACACTTTTGTCTTTGGCAGAAGTATGAAATTGCCACAGGTCGATCACTTTCAACCCCCATATCTCCCACACCCCCATAGCTACCGACATCTAACAACCATAGTGCACTACATGAGATACGATTCTACTACCAAACACAAACACCAATGCTCTATGCTATGTAGTTGTGGCAGAAAAGTGACATATGCGGAGACAGTCGAAATACGAAAATATCCTTGGTCGGCCACTTACAACCACCATATCTACCACAGTAACACAGTTTCTGAAATTCGGCCGCTGTTGTGATCGAAAGGTGACTCTGTGCTACTACTACACACAAACACCAGTTATCTGTGATCTATAGTTTTCGCTGAAAAGTGATACACCATGACACTTTTGTCTTTGGCAGAAGTATGAAATTGCCACAGGTCGATCACTTTCAACCCCCATATCTCCCACACCCCCATAGCTACCGACATCTAACAACCATAGTGCACTACATGAGATACGATTCTACTACCAAACACAAACACCAATGCTCTATGCTATGTAGTTGTGGCAGAAAAGTGACATATGCGGAGACAGTCGAAATACGAAAATATCCTTGGTCGGCCACTTACAACCACCATATCTACCACAGTACCACAGTTTCTGAAATTCGGCCGCTGTTGTGATCGAAAGGTGACTCTGTGCTACTACTACACACAAACGCCAGTTATCTGTGATCTATAGTTTTCGCTGAAAAGTGATACACCATGACACTTTTGTCTTTGGCAGAAGTATGAAATTGCCACAGGTCGATCACTTTCAACCCCCATATCTCCCACACCCCCATAGCTACCGACATCTAACAACCATAGTGCACTACATGAAGATACGATTCTACTACCACACACAAACACCAATGCTCTATGCTATGTAGT
>JARYHS010000184.1:0-23566 GCA_031002005.1 Vandiemenella viatica | reverse complement strand
AATAATGATTGAAAACATCTTTACATGAAAGTTAAATAAACTGAATTGTAATTATTAAGAAGTTTGGATTGTTTTAAACTGTTGTAAGTGGATTAGACAGTACTTAAAGCAGAAAAAAATAAAAACTATGTGTTCACTGTACCTATTATCGTATTATCTGCACTGTATAGTTACTTATAATTTCCAACCTAGCCTTAATATTGAAATTTATAATTGACGTAATTCAATGTAAAACATTAGTAGCAGGTAAATAGAATTTGGGTATAGTTTCGTAAGGAACATTTCGTTATGATGTTAATCTTCACTTCCGATTCCCAAGTTGCCATTGATGAACTTTACAGGTATTCATCACTGGCGCAGGCGAATATGGAGCACTGATTTTATTGCCATACGCCCTTGCTGATGCCAAGTGTTTTATACCCACCACATACAAATGTAGGAGGTGAGTGTTGCAATATCACTGCGAATTGCGTAGTTATGATCTCTGTGTGATTAGTGTATTTTTGACTATGAAATGTGTAGTTTATGTACCGGAATTCGCCTTGATGGCTGCGGAAAAATAAAAACAACAGTCAGGGTGGGTGCGCAGGCTTCCGCGGTCGTTGTCGATGTTATCGTGGTTGTCCGGGTTAACCGCGTCAATTAATCGAAACATAACGTTTTGCCCATCATTTTGTGGTCCTCTTCAGAGGACTGTCACGGCTGGTACGGACTATATATAGCTGCCGAAGAGCGGCTTACCGTCACTCAAGTGACGTCAATCAAGCGTGGCTGGTCCGAGGGGGGCTTGCGTCCCGCGTTTTCCTAATCAAGCTTGACCATATTTGGTCAAGTTCTCGCCCACCGTCCGCGTTCATATTATCTGGTCTTTTTAATTCCCAACGCTTCTCTGACACGCCTGGGCTATTATCTGCTTTCCTGAACCAGTACAATAGTGTCACTAAATAAAATTGCGTAACCACTGTCAGCAGAATGTTGTGCTACAGTTGATTTGTTGACGTCGTTAACTTTAAGAAGTCTTATGTGTTAACGCAGCCTTTCCTTGACTGTCCGTCCAGTCTCGCTGATATAAACTTGGCCACAGCTAGGGTATTTGGTATACGCCCGCTGTCTGCAATTTCTCCCTCCGGACTTTAACCTTTACAAACACATCAGAGATCTTCCTAGGCGCACTGTATATTGGACGC
This sequence comes from Vandiemenella viatica, assembly GCA_031002005.1. Classification (NCBI taxonomy): domain Eukaryota; kingdom Metazoa; phylum Arthropoda; class Insecta; order Orthoptera; family Morabidae; genus Vandiemenella; species Vandiemenella viatica. The sequence continues at coordinate 22,379 of JARYHS010000184.1, read as the reverse complement.
ATATTTTTCTTCTTTAAAAGACGGCCGATGTTATCCGTCACCCCGTGGACGTAGGATAATACTGCCGTGGGTCCGTCTGTTCGGCTTCTGGTTTCAATTTCCGGTATCGGAGCACAGGGTGTTGCTCGAGGTGCAAGCCTTGCGGTGGACTTATTGATGACGTCAAGGTTGTAGCCGCTGACCAGAAACGTCTTCTCCAAAAAAAAAAAAAAAAAAAAATCAGCGGCTATGCTCGCTTCGTCACTGACTAATTCCGCGATTCACTGCTGGATGGTGGTGAGAGACTGCATACAAATAGCGATTAGTGTGCGTGGGCTTGCGATAAATTCCGTGGCTTAGGGAGCCATCATCCTTCCGCTTCACGATCACGTCCATAATAGGAAGTTGTTGTCCACCTCAAGTTCCATGGTGAACTTAATTTTTTCGTGGGCACTATTTAAGTGTTGGAAAAAATCTTCGAAGGATTCTCGCCGGGGAGGCCAAATAACAAATGTGTCGTCCACGTAATGTAGCAATAAAGAAGGTTTCAGATTGTAATTATTGACCACTTCAGCCTCAAACGTCCAGAGGCTCTGGCCCTCTTCCCATATTCAGGTAACATCTCGGGGAAAATAGGCAGGATAGTGGCTCGATATGGAATCAATAGCATATTCCGTCCACCTGCCACGTTCCATGACTGGCTCCGGCCCGTGAAAGATGACTTGGGATTGATGACTTCCAGTGTGTTTACAGCATACCATGCCAATGTGGCAGGTCCTATATCGGTCAGACGATCCGGACTATCAAGGCTCGTGTGACAGAGCATGAACGCAACATCCGCTTGTTACAGATGGAGAAATCTGCAGTCGCCCAGCTATGTGATTGAAAACGGTCACAAAATAGACTTCGGTAATGTGAAAAGTGCTGGCCAAGTGTTCTTTCTACTCGGAGCCAGTTATCAAAGAAGCGTTAAAATACGGCAGGATAATAACACGGTCAACAGGGACACGGGTCTTTGGCTTAGTGATGCGTGGAAACTGGCTCTGTCCCTTCTGAAACATTCACGTAGCAATCAGAGAGGTACCGGGAAATGAAGTTTCCGGATCGGCGTGATTGGCTTAGGCAGTCGCTCTGCCAGCCAATCAACGACGATCGCAATACGGGAGCTGCGGAACGGAGTGAGTGGAGGGGAGAGGCCAGGCCTTATAAAGGCACGTGGAGGCCAGACGAGGGAAGAGTGATTAGAGAAGTACCTCGCATTCTGAGGCAAAGATCACGCAACTCTTCCGTCCTGTGGAGCCGTCCACAGTGACCTCAATCATTCGGGCACTTGGTGACAAAAAATCCCCCGGTCCTGACGGCATCAAATCCACTCATCTTAAAAACCTTCCACAATCCGCTATAGACCCACTTACCCACATCTACAACTCCTGCCTCAAGCTTTCATACTTCCCAGCCACCTGGAAAATCGCTAAGATCATCACTCTTCCTAAGCCCAACAAAAACCAACTCTTCCCTCAAAACCACCGACCTATATCACTACTAAACATACTTGGTAAAATCCTTGAGATCCTCATAAACACTTCTCTCTAAAATATTCCTTAAAGACAATAGCATTATCATTCCTGAACAGTTTGGCTTCCGTGCGCAGCACAGTATCACCCACCAAGCTGTCCGGCAGGTTGAAAAGATCTGTATGGCGCGCTCCATCAGGCACCACTACAGGCGCTGTGATGCTAGATATTGAAAAAGCTTTTGACAGGGTTTGGCATGACGGGCTCATATTTAAATTACATGCATATGGCTGTCCTGGTCATCTACTAAAAATGATCAACAGTTACCTCCGCGGCAGGAAGTTCTATGTTGTGGTGGAAGGAGCTGCAAGCCAGTTCAAATCAATTGAAGCAGGCGTACCCCAAGATTTGGTCATAGCTCCAATAATATACAACATCTATGCAAATGACATTCCCCACCAACCAGGCGGAGAATTAGGCCTTTATGCCGATGACACGATGGTTTACCGATCCTACCGCAGCCAAAAATTCATCGCACGGAAGCTCACGCTCCACCTAGAGCTCATAACACTCTGGTGTAACAAATGGAAAATAAAAATCAATGCTGAGAAATCCCAAGGGATCATGTTCACCACAAAAATATCTCTTCCCGGTCAACATGTGACAATCGGCGGCAAATACCTCCCGTGGAGAGACGCAGTCACATATTTAGGCATTAAAATGGACAAAAAGCTGACTTTGAGCAAGCATATCCAAAACCTATGCAATACCGCCACAGCTAGACTCACGAAGCTTTACCCCTCCTCAAAGGAAACGGCCTACAAAGAAAAACAAAAATGCAAATCTACAAATCAGTAATCCGACCAGCGCTACTATACGGTTCGGAAGTATATAGCATGGCAACAGACTGGCAACTTAAGAAAATTCAAACCATTCAAAATAGATATCTAAGAGTCATAACAGACGCCCCTCGGTACATGACAAACGCACAAATACATCATGACTTAGGCATACAAAAACTGACAGACTTTATTAAAGACAAGTCCGCAAAATTTTATAACTAATCTCAAGCTTCGTCCCACCAATTAATAAAAAGGACAAGAAACACCATATGACGATAACTACAACAGACCAAAACTAACGCTGACGAGATACTAATAATAAAATTTAAAAAAAAACACACACACACAGACGATAGTATAGTAACTAAGACATGACTTGACTAAGACAGCCAATTCGCAAAACCCTACACAGAAATAAGTCAGAGGACATCAAGGTCTTGGAACTTAATACCTACATTGGCTCAAGCCAAGCTAGATGATGGCTGGCTGGCAGACATCGCGCCGGGCGATTTCCTAGTTGAAACGGACTGCGAGCAGATGTATTCGAGTGAACAGCGCAGAGCGCCATCTATCGCTACCATGGGAAATTTGAAGAAGCCATCTACGAGATCGCTAAGACTTACTACGGCGGAGGCAAGCTCCTCGCTCCAGATGACTGCACCGCCGCTTACGACCATCCAACAGCTACCTGCAGATATTCCGACCACGCCAGTATTCCTGTTCCACCGAGTCCTGAGGATTCGGACTCGCTGCGAGGAAGCAGTTCGATGGAAGTGCAGGTCTCAGGCTTGGAATAGGGGCCTGTACCACCACTACAAGTTGCATACCCTCTCAACTTGGGTATATCTGCTACGCATACTGCAACGGGATACCATGTTGCCCATGCTCGCCTGGCCGACAGCGGATGGCATCAAAATCATCCCATCCTGCCGCTCGGACCTGCAGACGGTTACAGGCAAACTACAAGAGCTGGAAGTAGCTTGCAAGGAGCTACTACCTCATGCTAAAAAGTCAAGAAACAAGGCTTCTAACACGGAAACCAAGAAGCCTTCACGAAGACCTCTGCAATGTTACAGGTGTCAACGGTTTCACTATTACGCGCGGCAATGCACCGCCAAGCTTAGGTGCGTCCGTTGCGGGGTTGACCATTTACAACAAGCCTGCACAAGACCGAAGCCTGAGGCCACCTGCTGCAACTGCGGCGGGTCCCATGCAGCACAGCTGGCGAGTCGCAGTCAACATCACGCCCCGTCCAGCCTCTTCAAGACACGAGGCAGCCAAGGGGGGAAGTTCCCGGCAGGTCGCGTGGCCGCGTCGACTGCTCCGGCCTCGCCGCAGACGAAAGGGGTCCCAAGCTGACGGTTATAGTCGAGTTGCTGACGAAACTCATCGGAAGACTAACCAACATTGACAACAGTATCGAAACACGTGCAGTATAACCAGCGAACGCCGCAAGCGAAGACAAACCTACAGATAAGTCATACCACATCTTACTACGGTGGAGTAAATATCGAAAGACAATACACTGCCAATAACATGGCAGGGAATGGTGCCCCACCACCATCGTGCTGGGCAGCGGACCGAAGCGGACATATCTACAACGAAGAGCAGCAGCAGCGCGACTTCAACCTCGACAAGTGGAGTCCCTTGGCTACTGGGGGCGAAGTGGTGGACTATTCGAAAACAGCAATCCTCAGCTATGTCCACCACACTCGTCTTTGGTGCTAGGGACTTCCAGTAACCAACACTAAGAAGATGCAGCGCTGACTGGACGCTGTGGCCTGATGTCGGATGGGAGGCCCTGTGGCGTCGTTGGCCGACCGTTGCCGCGTGGATACCGATATCTACCTCGGAGTGTACATTGGTGACTCTCCGCGGAGAGGACGCTCGCGGAAACGCTAGCGGGCTGCGGTGGATTGAACGCCGACCACCGCCCTGGCGTGAAAGCTGGTATGCACTGCACAAGTCCGAATACCGGGAACCGTGCGTTGCACAGCCACAGCTGTAACAATCACGGAATACCGGAAACCGGAACACTGTGTGGCGTCGGCCGAAGCACTTGGGTGGCCATATTTGCTGGTTGATTTCTACTGCGTGGCTGTAGGCAAACCGCTTCGGTGCAGACGCTGGCTGACCGCCAACGGACACACCGGGGGCGCGCTGGGATAACTCAGCGTGCTGCCTGGATCGGACGCTGCGGTCCTGCTGCTGTGCGTGATCTGGCAAACCTGCCTAGCGACGATGTCGGCGGAAGCGCTAAGAGGCTGGCACCGTCGGTCCATCATGGCTGCGACGCCATTGGACAAACGGAAACCGGCGCACCGCCTGGTGGGGACGTTGGAATTATGGGGCTGCCAGCGAAATCGCTGCGGCGCAAGCCGGTGAAACCACTACGGCTATGTGGCTGCTCCAGCTACCCCTCGTGGCTGAAAAGTCGCGTCGTGGTCGGCGGTCTTTGGTCTTGGAACGCGGATGCCGACGAGTCGTCCTGGCGGGGACCTGGTGACCGCTGATGATGCGGAAGTCGCAAGTAGCACGCGCTGGACCTCTGCTTGGGGGAACCGTCGCAGTGTAGACGCCGGAACCCGTGCTACCACAATGGACTACACTGGCGCGGCGACCACAAGGCATAACACCGCGGTCCGCACAGACATCCACACCGGCAGACGGCATGCTGCTCCCGGGGTAAGTAACTGCATGACACCCTAACCAACAAACAACTCCCACATCGACCTCAGCCGTGGTATAGATTCTGTCGCGGTACTGGCAGTATCTTAGCCAGCCGCCCTTATATCCCACCTTAACTGTCGCAGAGGTTGTTTCACAGGGGTAAAACCCTGGCACTTTATCCCCTCTGCCCTGTCTCTTCTTTCAAAAGTATCTATCTGTCTTATCCGATGGACCCATGTAAACTGGCGGACGCCCGGATGCATGCAATACATAACAATCCCGTTCCTGTGATCACATATAGATTTTGCTAACGTAATACATGTGCAGAGGCGAGCAGTAAATAACAGGAAGGCCACCATGCTTGGAGGAGCGAAGTTCATATCAACATACACAACGAAATAAAACACACAATTCCTCTGATTTTACAAGAATTTACTTTACCAATATTTTCAATATCTTGATCAGAAAACTAAACATTTTTAGCAAGAATTCTCTTTCTGAGAGGTGGTAACATTAACAGCATTTCGGAGAAATGTTTGGCGTAACTTTTAAAGTTTACACCGATAGCTAAAAGACATCAAATGGAGACTGCTTTGATCTTTTCTGTCCCGCTTCATAAAAATTACAGAATTTCCGTCTTCCTTCAGAAATATCAGTCTACCCTCTGTAAGTACTAGCAATCAGGATGGCCACAAAAATGGATTCAGTTGTTTCAGCATATTTCTGATCATAACAAACTCAAGATGCGTTGCTCAAAACCCGGAGAATCAGAAGCGTTCAAATGGTATCAACAAATTTTTATTTGATGTATTAAATACGATGAATTCAGAAAGAATTCCATGTAATATGTATAGAGGGTCACGCTTTTATCCCTCATATGGATGCGGTTGACTAGCTGACTGGGGAAGGCATGGATGAAAAGTGGCGGTATATATACTATAGCTGCCCAATGAAGACGTTAGGATATATATTACATAAATATGTTATAGCAAATGTACAAAATTATCGAATACTACACAGGAGAAAAAAGAATGAGTTACACATCAGTCAAACCTCACATTCCGCAAAAATTCTGGTTTTCATTTTGTCTAGAAGGCATAAAACTTTCACAATACGAAAGAGACTAGGGTGCTGATGTTATGCAAGCCGTCTCTACAAACCCCAACTTATCGACTCACCTTTATGTCAAACATGAAGAGAGAATATTTTCGATATTAACCAGGTAACACAAACTTGCAGCCGACACCGGGATAAATCTGTATACAAACTTTTTAAAGTTGAAGACACCTCTCTCAACATTTTCCATTGCATTGACGTTTATACAGCGGCAGAAAGTTTTCAGTTATGATATTTTTAACAAGAAAATCTGAAGCTTTTTATGACTGTACCAAAAAGTAATTATTTTCAACTTAATAATATAATTTTATTTTATTTATTTGGAGCAACCAGTGACTCACGTCTGTATTGATTTGGATGTGTCCTCTGTTGATTAAATTCGTAAATGACATTCTTGCCCAGGATGATATGTAATCATTTGACCAACTCATATTTACTGTAAGCCTTAAATTTAAATTACTATTTTTGATATATGTCAATTCTCTCTACTAACAGAGATTAGGATATTCCTTTTATCAATTAACCATGATAGCGAATAAAAGATTGCTTGCTTACATTTCCACGTGAGATTTGGCTGTCGTTGTCAGTAAATATACTTCAGTTGTTTCCCAAATGATCATGTTAAACATCTTGTAACAGATATTTTAATTTCTGAGCTGAGTTATTTCACGCATTTGAAATTTATATACCGTATAGCGTTTTCCCTATTTGGATTTTTTTTTTTTTGTATCAATGGTTGAATGGTCGCCAAGAGTTACGACAACTGAAAATCAATACACATTCCCAGTACAACCAACCGAGTGCTGCTCATCTGAAGAAACGTCTTGTTTCATTTTCCTCTTCAGCGTTTAGCGAGTTGCCGGCGATGACGTGCGTAGACGGAAAGTTTGGTTCGATATTGTTAATATTACAGCCAAATGATCCTTAGGAGGGTTTATTACCTTTGCTTCAGCAGTTCCTTTAACGGATCAGTTTCATCATATTTCAGAACTAGAAGAGGGGAGGGGGTGGAATACTATGTCAATATGGCTGCTGATACCTTGTGACTGTTGGTTTCCATGGCTGTAAGGCGTGCCGGATGCTCCACTTAGCCCTCTGCCGCCACAATTGTTTCGGAAGGGTAGGTGAAACAAGGAACGGGCACGGGAAACCAGCCCGGGTATTCGCATCGATTGTTTCGGGAAACCAAGAAAAACGGGAAGGTATAATTGCGCATCCTTGGGAATACCATGATATAGTTGATGTCAGACCTCTAGTGCTCCGCCGTAACTACAGGATCATTTGTGATACAGTAAGCTGCTTGTAACAGTAATAACAGCATCACTTGAATATAAAAGTTACAATTTTGGTTTAAATTAATCATGCCTGTGTTCAAAGAATACGTTTCTCTTTTTAACACCGAGAAGAGTTATATTATATCAACAACTGAACCAAATAGAAGATATTTTACTTAATTTTAGACTTTAGTTATCTTTCAGAATCACTGTCTAAAAGAAAAATATCTTGAGGGAAGTATTTCTTCAATCTAGTTTTCACCGCTTATTTCCTTGTTTTAGAGTATTGCTCACCAGGTACTTTACTGATCCGCTTGAAAAACCTTTATTGTTGTATTATTATAAACTAATTGACAAAACCATTCCTTGGTATTGAATAACGCATACAAACAATGAATGGTACGTTCACTTATAATCTAAGCACTTTGTTCTGAAATATTTGTATTCTATGTAATTCTCTGCTGCTAGCACATCTCCATATCACGCACGAATATGTTATTTAAGTTCCGAAGATCAGTTTATAAATTAATATGCAGTAATTTGTTTTGAATTATGAGTTCTTATGTAATACGGATTACTATTTGTGTAGTTTGTCGAAGGCTTGTTTGATTTATTATTAATGTGTGACTTTCACGTTAACCTCTGATCAAAATCGACTCCAAGGTATTTTACTGATTATTCACGTGGGTTCCCGTGATTCATAGCTCTAGCGCGTTTAGTGATCGTCGTAGTGTAAATAACGTCTGACTCTAAGTTCGTGATACCAATAAGATCGTTCTAATGAAAATAGATTGTGAGCCGACCATCTGAAAACTTTCTTGCTCTAATGATCCGTGATCTATTCTGTTTATTTCTAGAACTCGATTTTCTTGTAGTTACATATCTGTATGATTTATCCTCATTATACTCTTTGTTGTTGTTTGGCACGTCGTCTTTTTATTTTATTCTAGTTTGTGTTTAATTCTCACTTTAATTCATGTTAGTTGGTATAGTTTTTTTTTCATTGCTGCCGATACAAGAGGTTTTCCTCAACTTTTTACCCACTTGTTGCCTCATCCGTTGTGTGAGCACATCGCTCCGCCTCTGTTGACTTTCCATCAGAGGCAGGAGCCGAGTGGACGCGAGCTGGCTGGAGACCAGTTGGCTTCATAGACATCGATGAAATAAATATCGATTGAACAAATCTAAAATTCTGCCTCATTGTTTCTTGTTTGCTAGAATGTTGTATGCATTTAGTATTTTCATTAACAAGACACATCAAAAACGTCTATTCCAATATTGTGTTGGGGAAAATATTAAATCTCTTAGTTTAGCAAGAGATACGGTGTTACGATACGTTTTTCATTATATCCTCTGCCCGTTTAATACAGATATTGTTCTTTCCCTACTCTATCGATCCCGAAATTCCCTTTACAAGATGCATGCAATTTTTGTATTCTACCGTCAGGTTGCTGCATCGTATGATTTCCGATTCGCAGAGCAGCCCTTTAGTTCAGTGAATTTAGCTACCTGTGAGTGCATGGCATTAGGTAAGTTTAACATTTCTAATCATTGCTCTAGGAACATGTTCGTTGAGACATCGTGGAGCCTACATACCAAATCAGAATGTCTGTCCGATGTATTGAGAATGAAAGAGAATGCGTCAGTTGAGAATGATGTATACTGAGAAATTCATGTTTCGGGAGTGAGGTACACTGTTCCTGCTTTAAGAAAATTCATGCTGAGGAATTTTTGCTCTTATGTGGAGCAGGACTAAGTCAACATGTCAATTAAGCTATCTAGGAGTTTTATTTATTTAGCTTATGGCCAATACACAAAAATAATACAATTTAAGATAAAATTATAATTAAAATTCAAAATTAACATGGTGTAGCCAATCTAAAGCTTCATCTGATATATTAATAAAATCTATCGGTGATCCCCTGAACGCTCGAAGTGGGTAGCCAAATGTCACGTGACGGATGTTTTGTTTTTCCTCACCACAGTCGCATCTCGGTGTATCTCCCATTCCCCATGTGTACAAAGATGAAGCAGATCTCCCATGACCAGACCTAACTCTGTTAAGAGCTGCCCAGGTCTTGTGAGGAAGGTCGGGTCCCTTTAGTGCCTGTTGACTGTCAAACAGGGAGTGCCATTCTGGTGGGGCTGAGGTTATCCACTCCAATTTTCAAGCTTCTCTCCGATTAAAATTATCAGATATAATCTGTTTTACAGTTTTTACACATGGATTTCTTGATTTAAATCTTTCAAACTGATTATCCATGTGGTCATGGATGGGCAGATCCAAGTTATGACAGATCTTATTATATTGGGCAATTAGGAGATTGTGTCGTCTTATTGTAGGCGGTTCGATGTTGCACAAAACAGGTAGCCAGTACAGTGGAGTGGTCTTGATACATCCGCTAATTATTCGCATTGTCTGGTTCAAAACTTTGACGATCTTTTTGTCTAGGAGTAGCTGAATCTAATGATGCAGAATGGAGCAGTATAACGTGTATGATTAAGTGTACTGTAGTTTATTGAGAAACGTAAAGCGCGCTGTTTGGGCGATCCTTCGAGCCGCCTGAACACGGGAACTTGAGATCCCGGGGTCCCGAGCTCAGGATTATACGCGAGAGGTGGTCGCTCGAGGCGTCAGTGCAGGCCGGCACCAGTACCAGAAACTAGCCTATAGCAGACCCACGACGTCTCACCTTAAAGCTGCCTGCTGACTACCCTGACGGGCGTCTGAGGGTAGGGGTACCGCAGCGAGGAAGCTTCGCTAATACGAGGCTGGTCTGAAAAGTTTCCGACCTCAACGTGAAGGTGGCAGCACTCGTAAATAAAAGCTAGTGAATTTCGTTGTTTATCTGTTGACAGTTACTCACCAAAGTTTCAGCCATTTTGGACGTGCAGTTGTTAAGTAACAGTCGTTTGAGTGAGTTGATGGGAGTGTTTTTGCGAAAATGGACAAAAGCGAGTATCGAGCTGTCATTAAATATTTGTTTTTGAAAGGCAATACGCCTAAGGAAATCAAAGATGAGTTGGATTCTGTGTATGGGGACTCTGCACCATCACTTACCACAGTGAAATTTTGGGCTGCTGAATTTAAACGTGGCCGTAAGAGCTTGGGAGACGATGAACGTTCGGGACGTCAAAAAAACTGCAACTACCGACGAAAAAATCGCCAAAGTTCACCAATAGGTGCTAGACGACCGCCGAATTAAAGTGAGAGAGATAGCAGAGGTTATGAAAATTTCAAAAGAACGTGTTTGTTGCATATTAAATCAATTTAGGTATGAGAAAGCTGTCCGCGCGTTGGGTGCCGCGTTTGCTCACATTAGACCAAAAATGTGTTCGACTGAACATTTACAACGTTCTGTTGGCGCAGTTTATGCTCAATAAATCCCAGGTTTGGCGCCGATTAATTACTTTAGATGAAACTTGGATACACCATTATACTCCCGAAACAAAAATACAGTCCAAACAGTGGACTGCAAAGGGGGAACCGGCTCCAAAAAAAGCAAAACCTGTTTTTTCGGCTGGGAAAGTGCTGGCGACTGTTTTTTGGGATAGTCATGGAGTTATTTTAACCGATTACCTTCAAAACCCATCATTACTTGACAAGCTGAAGGCAGAACTTGGCGAAAAATGTCCACATTTACAGAAAAAGAAAATCCTGTTTCACCAAGACAACGCACCGTGTCACCCTCAGCGGTTGCCGTGGCGAAAATTCTGGAATTACGGTTTGAACTGCTTGACCATCTGCCTTACTCAACAGATGTAGCCCCAAACGACTTCTTCTTGTTCCCTCATCTAAAAATTACGCTCGGAGGACAGAGATTTTCGTCAAATGAAGAGGCAATCACTTTCGTGAACAATTATTTTGCAGAGAAAAACGCCGAGTACTCTTTGGACGGGATACAGATATGGGAGCATCGCTGGGAGAAGTGTGTAGATGTACAAGGCGACTATGTGGAAAAATAAAAATCAGAAAAATGTATTGTATCTTTGTTAGGTCGTAAACTTTTCGGACCACCCTCGTAAGAGTACAGTAACGTCACTGAGCCCCGAATCTGGAGGGAATCGTTCCGATTCCCGACTGTGTAAATCCTAAACGCAGTCGTTTGAGGTGTCGGGAGTCTGGAGTATCCGAGATAAGCAGACCACACGGCGGTTACCCTTAAAACTAGTGGTGGATCACCCAACCCCATTCTTTATAGCGTCACCATTAGTATTAGATGTGTGGCATGGGATTCCGCAAGTGACCCCAACAGATAATCTTCCCGCATTGCAAGGGAAGCCTTGCTACAAGAGCAGTAAGGCCGCTTACACACTGGGCGGTTTGTCCGCTCCGGAAATTTCTCCGTCGCCGCCTATAGAATTTGAGGTGTTTACACATTGAGCGGTCGAACTACCGCTGCCATTTCAGCGGTGAGAACTTTCATTGCTAAGAAGAGCAGGAAAAAGGTGACGTGGTCGGGCGTCAGTACCTTACTTTTGATGACTTGAGTTTTCATTTTGTGAAATTAGATGTTAATTTAGTTAATTTGGTGTTTATTATTTCGTAGTTAGGTTTTAAAAAATTTATTTAACGGTTCCGTCGCCATAGATATAGGAAAAGAAAAAACCAAAGGAGAACAGAATATTTGAGGAACGATAACAGCAAATTTTTCAATTAATTTGGATGTTTATATCGAGAGTTGCTTGCGAAACTAAAGTATGTCATTCAAAGGAGAAATACACAGTTGATGAATTGTATTCAAAGTGTGGAAATGCTGGTAATCACCTTGAAGTAAGCAGATTTCTCATGGACCTACTAAAGATAAACATTTAATTTCATATAATTGCAATCCCCTATATTCATTTTATGTTAATTAGGGTGAAAACTCCTTTATGTGAATATGAATAGGTGTACAAGAAAAGTTTGAAAAATAAACTATGCCATATAATGACTAAGTCTTTCATTTATTTGTAACTAATACATATACTTCACTGTGTAATCGACTCATCATTGTTGACTTTACTCTACATTGCTTTTATTCTTACAAGCACAATCGACTAGTTAAACATTTTTGCTTAAGTTGTAATATGTTGAGTGTTTTAAAAATTATTACTTTACAAAGAAAAATTGAAAGTAAATGGCGAAGATGATGCAGAATTACTAAACAGCTTGTCTCACTGTATTCGTCAATGCTGTGTTAAAAAAGAAAGAAAAGAAAAAAAAGATGTCACAATGTCGAGCGACAGAATTTCGAATGTTGAAAGTGTTCCTTGACAAATGTCTAAGATATAAGGACACAATTATATACTATTAATCATCAAAATCTTTCTATAAAATGTGAGTCAATATTTTTCAAGTTCTAGTTGAAGTGTAAACACTTATGTAAATACGTGATCAAGGCATTTTTCCTAATTTTCCATTTCGTCAAAATTATTCCACTTTCAAGGCACACTTCTTTCCAAGCGTTCCTGGTAGTGTCCCGATCTTTAAAAGAAACCATTGTTTACCTCTTAAAACTGGTCTAGCTTCCACTAACGAAATGAGTAGATCATTATCTATCACCACTTAACTCATATTACGAGTTTTAAATTTAAAAAAATGATAACTTTACACAGACTGAAAACGCACAAGCGGTTAGAATCCGCCTAGTGTGCAAGCGCCCATCTGGCCACATGGGCCACTGTCTGGACTGGTGCGGTCAAACAACCGTCGAATGTAGTGGCAGCGCGCGGTCGTATACCTGCCGTCGACGGCAGCGCTACCTCGGGTTTTCCCCTCCGCCCAGTGTGTAAGCTCCCATTTGATCCCTTGCGCCACTACCTGAAGGACGGCGACGGAGAAATTTCCGGAGCGGACGAAACCGCCCAGTGTGTAACCGGCCTAAGGGGAGGGGGAGTCCCACCGGTTACCACCGGTGGGACGCCCCCTCTTTGGCGTCGGCCTCTTTATGGCAGACAGTTTCGATGTGTAGTAGAGTAGGAGGGTTAAGTTTACACAGGTACATCCAATGACGTCTCTCTCCTACCGGACAAATACCAGCGCCGTGTGAAGTGTGCTTAAAGGAAACATACATGTTCTTACTGCTACTGCTTCCCGAGAGATTGACGCAGCTGGAATTCCATGTTTCCATTAAAATCTTCGGCAATAGGAAATAGGGCTGTAGCAAACCGCAAGTATTCGTTACTTAGTAACGAACACATCGCCTGACTTGAAGTACGGAAGTACAGGGCGTTCGCCGGGAAATGCTACCCACTGTTAGCGCTACAAGGAAGAAACTGCTCCCGGCGAGCGAGCGGTCAGCTTCCGGCATTGTTCGACCGTCGGCCGCGGACTATTTCATAATAATTACGCTTCATAAACTTGTATGTGCTAAGCATTTAAATGTGACGTCAGTTGCGGATCAACAGTGCCATCGTGGACACCCTGCAGGTACCAGTTGCAAAATCTAATCCTAGGCCCCTGGTCTATTTCTGTAATTTTATGCACCACAGTTGTTTTGTACGGCTTTAAGTGAACTAGCTTTGTTACTTTCCAAGCTGACGTCTTAGATACGCCTGTCTGCTGCCCTAACTGACTTAATGATTTTTTTGGGTGACTGTTCTAGTCGAAAAGCGATATCGTGAATTTTCTCCTCTGTGAGAATACGGTTGACCGACAGTCTCTTTTGTTAAAAATGAACCCGTTTCTCTTACTTATTTAACCAGACGCAGAATTGTTGATTTAGCTGGCAGTAAAGCGCCAGGATAATCGCGACGAAATTTACTGCGACACTTTTTAAACGACTTCTTCTTCACATATGTATCGTAGAGAAATATTCTTTGTTGCAAACTGTAACGTACCATAATTTTACTCACACTCAAACACGGTACAGATTAGTAAGAGTATGAAGCCCCAAACCAGCCAAACCGCAAAGAAACGTTTATTCACAACACTGATTAATAAGAGACTGAAGTCACAAACTAGCTACAGTGCGGTGATTCACGGCGCCGTGTGGCGGGATTTGCTGGCTCCACTGTCCCAGCAAGTTGCCGACGGCAACAGACTGGGAGGGTAGCGTTTCCCGGCGAACGCCCTGTACGTCACTCACAAATCTTTCAACCCTGAAGGAAAATTCTCGATTCTATCTTGGATTCAGCCCCGCTAGTTGCGACGTTGCGAGCTCTACCAACTGAGCTGCACTACCCGTAAAATTAGACTCACAATGGGGTGGAATTTCACTGAAACGAGTTGCGGTGCAAATAATGGAAGACTTGAGCTTCAGTTTGTGCCCCATGCAGCATTCATGATAGAAAAAAATGCGTATGAAGTTCGGGATTGGAAAGCCCTGTAGGTTAGTTCAGCCGCAAAGTGATAAGAGTTTTGACAAGCCACGCATTCCGCTTGCGTTAGTGCTGCAGCTGCTGGTATATGAAGCTACTGCAGACTACCATTCTTACACCGACTGCAGAGCCAGCCTTGTTTCCGCAGCTCTGTTGCGTGGCACACCCAGCAAGATATCACAGGAACATCGATTTCTATTGCAATTCCTTATCTGCTCTTAACTGGGTGTGTTTGGTGATGAATAAACAGCATACAATGCTCACATCGCGACGCCGTGTACTCATTGTCAGAGCTAAGGGACGTCCATAAACTACGTGGCTCAGTCTAAAAAGGGTGGAGGGGTTGGCTGGAAGGCTACGCTGCGCTACGAAGGGGATTGGGGGGGGGGAGGTCGAGCCAGGCCACGTAGCTTTCCATTCATATCATTTTTCAAAATTAAAATGTGGCACAGTACACACACAACAGCATATGAATATTTATTTGCTTCATTTTATTATCTCCGTATGTAATTTACTATAGTCTGACAAGAGAAAACAGTACAAAATGTCTTCTGGAATCAAAAGGGATAAAAGCTACGTGATACATGGGGAGGGGGGGGGGGGGGTTGAGGCAAAAGCCACGTCGGGCTACGGGGAGGAGGGTTCACAGGAGGCCAAAATGGAGGTACGTTGTTTATGGACGTTTCCTAAGATGGAATATTCAATTTTTCATCAAAATAGTCAAACCAAAAAACAATACAATGTAAAATAATTGATTAGTGGTTATTTACTGTGGTAGGAGAGAATGTTATCCAGTAAGCACAACAGAATAAAGTCTCGTTCATAAACAATAAATGCATGAATATACACTACATCTACGGTCATAGATTTTCCAACTCATAGATGTCCTCTGGGATCAGCCAACTGAAATAGATGGAATTATGAAAGCTTAAAGATATGGCGATTATTGTTAGGGAAACATGTTTGTTTCGTGTGTGTTGAATCTGACGTTAAGGTAGCAAGAAATATTTAAGGTGCAGTGATACTTTAATAGTCTACTAAACAAGTTCACCAACAAAATTACATTATCTGCAATAAAAGCCATAAAACACAACCAAGATGAAGCAGCATAACAGCGAGAGAGAGGAAAGGCAGTTAAAATAACAAGAGTTTTTACTTATCAGTACCATTATTAAGATGTGTTAAGCAGGAATGTTTCTAAATCATAGCTGATTATCAATGAAATTGCGATTTATTCAATATCAGCCATATTATGACGTGCAATAATACATGCCACTCTAGTAGCGAGGTAACATGCATCGGAAGTTCCAGGATGAAACTTGTGTTGATAAAATGAAACTGATTTTAAGCGAGCCACAGACTTGAAATCGAATTAAATTTTTTAAATATCAAGACTTTACTGCTCTGATGATTCTACTTTAAACCTTCATACTACAATGGAAAGAAACTTACTATCATCGCCGTCAAACTTCGCTGCAAGGATTAAATATTACAACACTTGAAGCTAGGAGACAACTTTTCAGGAGACTTTAGAAATTTCGAAAAGTAAACAGTGCTTATTTTTATTTTTAATTTATTTAATGGTCGGTGGCTTGCGCCAATTCGACCAGCTGATATTTACATATTTTCCCTTCAAGAATCTTACATTTTTGAGCAATGTTCTACTTTTACAATTGTTTGGTATCTTGGTTACATATAACATCTTTTACATTTTACATGTCTTTCTTTTGTATTATTTTATCTTAGATTACAGATTGATAAATATTAATTATAGAGCTATTTTCATTTGTTAGACTATAGCTAGCTTTACATAGATACAATTTATATCTGTAATAATAGATGTGGGTAGGTTAGTGATGGTTCGTCTGGTGAAATTGCGAGTTTAATATTTGGTGCCTTATTAATTTTATTTAGTCCTCATTTCATAATAGTAAGACTTAAAAACTTTTGGAGGAGCGAGTATATGTACACTTATACGACCTTTTCTTTTTTTTTTGGAAGGGGGGGGGGGCGGGGGGCAGTGGTTTTTGAAACTTGGATTGGTTGACTTATTTATTGTTGACCTTTTTTTTCCTAGTATGACGTGCCTTTGATAAAGTGGTAGGGGGTGGATTACTTCGTTTTGATTTATTATTGCATTTTTTTTGAGTTATAAGCTTTCCTTATTAGCTTTATCATGATTTGGTATCGCGGGTTTCTGCATATTTGGCTGTTAAAGTTTTATATTCGTTTGGTGTAGGAATCGGGGTAGCGCCTCGTATACATCCTGTCCCTGTGTTCCCAAGAGAGAAATTACTGAAGTTGGAAGGGGTACTTTTAATTTAACTAGGCTTTTATAAAGGTTGCCTTGAGAGGCCTTATATTGGCTGCATGCTAATATGACATGGTTTAAGTTGGCTATTTATTCGTGTTCTTTTGGGCAATAGGGGGAGTTAAGTACTCCTATTCTGTGTAAATGACTTGAGAAGTTCCCATGAACCATTCTCATAAGTAATATGGATGTTATAAAATTTCACACTTTTCGGAGGCGTCATTACTGAAAATTGCACTTACTTGTTTATTTTCTGGTTTTGCGCAGCGATTTATTTGCTGATAACGCCAACGTTGCGGCCCCAACCTGGACCCTTCGTCAGGGTTTCTGTCTATTTCGCCGACTAGTGCTTTTTTTTATACACTTGACACTTAATTCACTGTTTATTATCACAGCCAAAGATGATTTTGATTATCCGCCAAAGAATATTTTCAGTTCCAAAGAGGATTCTGTATTACGGAGCGATCTTGTAGTTGTTACGTGTTCATTTGCTAACACACACTTCCACATTTGGCTTAAACCATAGCCGCCGTCTCTGTTGAATTTGTTCGGATTTTTGTAAATTTCGATGGATTCCCTTAATTTCCTTTCTAAAAAATCCTTTGGCTTTGCTATGATCCTAGTTTTATCCCACTGAATTTTGTGGCATCCTTCTACATGATGTTCCGCCACTGCCGATTTCGTGGTTTGTTCTAGTCTCGAGTGACGAAGATGTTCTTTCACCCTAACGGAGACTGCTCGGCATGTCTCACCGGAGTACACCTGACCACAATCGCAGGGAATCTTATACACACCACTCGATTGTAATGGAGCTCTACAATCTATCGCTGGCCTTAAAATGCTTCTAACCTTGTTATTACTGGTGAAGATAGGTAGGACATTATATAAACTATCAAATGTTTCCGCTTTTTATTAAGAAATGTCATTTAAAGTGTCCCATTACCGACCAGTTTTGGCAGAATTTTTAATATACCTATCCTAAAGGCGTAAAGCAGTATTACTTTGTTTATTAATATGTCTTGCACCACTAGGTCTGATAAAAAAACTTCAAAAGAAACTGTCTCGCTGTAGAGGACGTTGGCAGATTTTTTAGAAAACCCTATAGAAACTATCAAATTTTTCGGCTTTTTATTAAAGTAATGTCATTTAAAGTGTCCCATTACCGACCAGTTTTGGCAGAATTTTTAATAAACCTATCCTAAAGGCGTAAAGCTAGTATTACTTTGTTTATTAATATGTCTTGCACCACTAGGCTGATAAAAAAACGTCAAAAGAAACTGTCTCGCTGTAAAGGACGTTGCAGATTTTTTAGAAAACCCTATAGAAACTATCAAATTTTTTCCGCTTTTTACTAAAGGAATGTCATTTAAAGTGTCCCATTACCGACCAGTTTTGGCAGAATTTTTAATAAACCTATCCTAAAGGCGTAAAGCTAGTATTACTTTGTTATTAATATGTCTTGCACCAATAGGTCTGATAAAAAAAAAGACAAAAGAAACTGTCTCGCTGTAGAGGACGTTGGCAGATTTTTTAGAAAACCCTATAGAAACTATCAAATTTTTTCCGCTTTTATTAAAGGAATGTCATTTAAAGTGTCCCATTACCGACCAGTTTTGGCAGAATTTTTAATAAACCTATCCTAAAGGCGTAAAGCTAGTATTACTTTGTTTATTAATATGTCTTGCACCACTAGGTCTGATAAAAAAAAAAGACAAAAGAAACTGTCTCGCTGTAGAGGACGTTGGCAGATTTTTTAGAAAACCCTATAGAAACTATCAAATTTTTCCGCTTTTTATTAAAGGAATGTCATTTAAAGTGTCCCATTACCGATCAGTTTTGGCAGAAATTTTTAATAAACCTATCCTAAAGGCATAAAGCAGTATTACTTTGTTTATTAATATGTCTTGCACCACTAGGTCTGATAAAAAAAACGTCAAAAGAAACTGTCTCACTGTAGAGGACGTTGGCATATTTTTTAGAAAACCCTATAGAAACTATCAAATTTTTCCGCTTTTTTATTAAAGGAATGTTATTTAAAGTGTCCCTATTACCGACCAGTTTTGGCAGAATTTTTAATAAACCTATCCTAAAGGCGTAAGCAGTATTACTTTGTTTATTAATATGTCTTGCACCACTAGGTCTGATAAAAAAAACTTCAAAAGAAACTGTCTCGCTGTAGAGGACGTTGGCAGATTTTTTAGAAAACCCTATAGAAACTATGAAATTTTTCGGCATTTTATTAAAGGAATGTCAATTAAAGTGTCCCATTACCGACAAGTTTTGGCAGAATTTTTAATAAACCTATTCTAAAGGCGTAAGGCAGTATTACTTTGTTTATTAATATGTCTTGCACCACTAGGTCTGAAAAAAAAGACAAAAGAAACTGTCTCGCTGTAGAGGCCGTTGGCAGATTTTTTTAGAAAACCCTATAGAAACTATCAAATTTTTCCGCTTTTTATTAAAGGAATGATATTTAAAGTGTCCCATTACCGACCAGTTTTGGCAGAATTTTAATAAACCTATCCTAAAGGCGTAAAGCTAGTATTACTTTGTTTATTAATATGTCTTGCACCACTAGGTCTGATAAAAAAACGTCAAAAGAAACTGTCTCGCTGTAGAGGCCGTTGGCAGATTTTTTAGAAAACCCTATAGAAAACTATCAAATTTTCGGCTTTTTATTAAAGGAATGTCATTTAAAGTGTCCCCATTACCGACCAGTTTTGGCAGAATTTTTAATAAACCTATCCTAAAGACGTAAAGCAGTATTACTTTGTTTATTAATATGTCTTGCACCACTAGGTCTGATAAAAAAACGTCAAAAGAAACTGTCTCGCTGTAGAGGACGTTGGCAGATTTTTTAGAAAACCCTATAGAAACTATCAAATTTTTCGGCTTTTTATTAAAGGAATGTCATTTAAAGTGTCCCATTACCGACCAGTTTTGGCAGAATTTTTAATAAACCTATCCTAAAGGCGTAAAGCTAGTATTACATTGTTTATTAATATGTCTTGCACCACTAGGTCTGATAAAAAAACGTCAAAAGAGACTGTCTCGCTGTAGAGGACGTTGGCAGATTTTTTAGAAAACCCTATAGAAACTATCAAATTTTTCGGCTTTTATTAAAGGATATGTCATTTAAAGTGTCCCATTACCGACCAGTTTGGCAGAATTTTTAATAACCTATCCTAAAGGCGTAAAGCAGTATTACTTTTAATTATTAATATGTCTTGCACCACTAGGTCTGATAAAAAAACGTCAAAAGAAACTGTCTCGCTGTAGAGGACGTTGGCAGATTTTTTAGATAAGCCCTATAGAAACTATCAAATTTTTCGGCTTTTATTTAAAGGAATGTCATTTAAAGTGTCCCATTACCGACAAGTTTTGGCAGAATTTTAATAAACCCTATCCTAAAGGCGTAAAGCTAGTATTACTTGTTTATTAATATGTCTTGCACCACTAGGTCTGATAAAAAAACGTCAAAGAAACTGTCTCGCTGTAGAGGACGTTGGCAGATTTTTTAGATAACCCTATAGAAACTATCAATTTTTCGGCTTTTTATTAAAGGAATGTCAATTAAAGTGTCCCATTACCGACCAGTTTTGGCAGAATTTTTAATAAACCTATCCTAAAGGCGTAAAGCTAGTATTACATTGTTTATTAATATGTCTTGCACCACTAGGTCTGATAAAAAAACGTCAAAAGAAACTGTCCTCGCTGTAGAGGACGTTGGCAGATTTTTTAGATAACCCTATAGAAACTATCAAATTTTCGGCTTTTTATTAAAGGAATGTCATTTAAAGTGTCCCATTACCGACCAGTTTTGGCAGAATTTTTAATAAACCTATCCTAAAGGCGTAAAAGCAGTATTACTTTGTGTATTAATATGTCTTGCACCACTAGGTATGATAAAAAACGTCAACAAGAAACTGTCTCGCTGTAGAGGACGTTGGCAGATTTTTTTAGAAAATCCCATATAGAAACTATCAAATTTTTCGCTTTTTATTAAAGGAATGTCATTTAAAGTGTCCCATTACCGACCAGTTTTTGGCCAGAATTTTAATAAACCTATCCTAAAGCGTAAAGCAGTATTACATTGTTTATTAATATGTCTTTGCACCACTAGGTCTGATAAAAAACGTCAAAAGAAACTGTCCGCTGTAGAGGGACGTTTGCAGATTTTTTAGAAAACCCTATAGAAAACTATCAAATTTTTTCCGCTTTTTATTAAAGGAATGTCATTTTAAAGCTGGTCCCATTACCGACCAGTTTTGGCAGAATTTTTAATAAACCTATCCTAAAGGCGTAAAGCTAGTATTACATTGTTTTATTAATATGTCTTGCACCACTAGGTCTGAATAAAAAACGTCAAAGAAACTGTCTCGCTGTAGAGGACGTTGGCAGATTTTTTAGATAAGCCTATAGAAACTATCAAATTTTTCGGCTTTTTATTAAAGGAATGTCATTTAAAGTGTCCCATTACCGACCAGTTTTGCAGAATTTTTAATAAACCTATCCTAAAGGCGTAAAGCAGTATTACATTGTTTATTAATATGTCTTGCACCACTAGGTCTGATAAAAAAACGTCAAAAGAAACTGTCTCGCTGTAGAGGACGTTGGCAGATTTTTTAGATAAGCCTATAGAAACTATCAAATTTTTCGGCTTTTTATTAAAGGAATGTCATTTAAAGTGTCCCATTACCGACCAGTTTTGGCAGAATTTTTAATAAACCTATCCTAAAGGCGTAAAGCTAGTATTACATTGTTTATTAATATGTCTTGCACCACTAGGTCTGATAAAAAAACGTCAAAAGAAACTGTCTCGCTGTAGAGGACGTTGGCAGATTTTTTAGATAAGCCTATAGAAACTATCAAATTTTTCGGCTTTTTATTAAAGGAATGTCATTTAAAGTGTCCCATTACCGACCAGTTTTGGCAGAATTTTTAATAAACCTATCCTAAAGGCGTAAAGCTAGTATTACTTTGTTTATTAATATGTCCTTGCACCACTAGGTCTGAAAAAAAACGTCAAAAGAAACTGTCTCGCTGTAGAGGACGTTGGCAGATTTTTTAGAAAACCCTATAGAAACTATCAAATTTTTCGGCTTTTTATTAAAGGAATGTCATTAAAGTGTCCCATACCGACCAAGTTTTGGCAGAATTTTTAATAAACCCATATCCTAAAGCGTAAAGCAGTATTACCTTGTTTATTAATATGTCTTGCACCACTAGGTCTGATAAAAAAACGTCAAAAGAAACTGTCTCGCTGTAGAGGACGTTGGCAGATTTTTTAGAAAGCCTATAGAACTATCAAATTTTTCGGCTTTTTATTAAAGGAATGTCATTTAAAGTGTCCCATTACCGACCAGTTTTG
>JARYHS010000181.1:0-21312 GCA_031002005.1 Vandiemenella viatica | reverse complement strand
TGAAAGCCCTGAACAGCTTAAGAGGATTCTCTAGGTAACCTCAAATTTTTTGTGAACTTTGCTGAAAACCTTGTCCGCAGCCTGGCACTCTTGAAGGTTTCTGGCAATTGTAAAATGCGTCAGAGAATTCATTTAGAAAAGCATCCAGTTCCTTGTAATACCTGTAGAAATTGTTTTAGATGGAATGATAAGTGATAACTTAAAAAAGCATTCTAAGGGACAGTGTAATAAATTATAATTCTATTAATGAATGTGCGTAAGAATACCGTGTTTTTATAGAGGTACATTTGATATCGGAAAATATGTGGATGATATCTGTTATCCAGTAATTATTGTGGATTAATGTGTTCTACCATATAACGTTTGTGAAAAGATAATTTTTTCATCTAGAGGAATTAAAATGAAGCAGATAATAATGTTTGTTTCGTTTAATGTATTGCTTCTCTGAGATTTTGTTGGTTTAATGTGCAGTCAGATGACATGGTGGGGATGAAATTCTTTTTATAGTGATTGATGTTTTGTTTATTCATTTCTTGTGCCAAATTATTTATTTCTAATGACTTTAGCGTTGTTTGATATAATAACTAAATAAAGAATGGTAGGATCATGAAGTGTTTGTTATTTATTGTGTAAATGAATAATTTATTTTCTAGTTACTCTATTGTAAAGCATTTTGTTACTATTAAGTATAAAGACATCCACTAATACAAACAACATAAAACAATTTTTTGTGGATTGCAATTTCATCCAGCTGGTGTAAATACAGTAATAAATAGAACACTAGCACCATGTATACTGTTCTAGTTTTCTAAAATGTTTTAGTTTAGCTTTTGTTTTAATAAATTTATCTTTGTGATATTACATGATAACATTATTTTAAATGTGGAATGAGCAATGTAAGTAATGTTTATAGTTTTTTTTATTTAGTCAACATATAGTTGAATGTCTGTTAGTTCATATTTTGTTGGAACACGACACTTACAACCAGGTCAAAGTTCACACTGATAATTTTATATTTTGTTTTAGTGTTTAGTAACATTCTCGTGTTGATAATTTGTATTCAAATATATTATATTTAAGAATGGACTGTATTCAGTAACAATAATATTCATGTAATATATATATATAATCATTCTTAGTTTGCAAAGGGAAAAGTTGCTTCATAGGTCCTACAAACCTCAGGGCGGCAGTGACGTCAGTTCTTAATAATTCCGCCACTATATACCACTACCAGCAAACAGATATAATCCATTCAACACACTAGGAAAAAATTGGCCTCGCAATTAAGGAAAAACGAAATAAGTACACTAGCCGTTAATTTTTCTTTTTCCATACTGCCGTGTGTTGACTTGGAATAAATGTTATGTACCGCAGCGGTTTCTATGATACTCATATGGGACATGAAAAACAATTAATTTCAATCTAATTAAGCGTAACTCTCCCGTATTCGCGAGGATGCAAACCAAATAAACCACGCTAACGATCAGGTTTGCTTCCCAATGAAAGCATTCCAGTCTCAGAACTGTTAAGTAATTGTATTACTTGGAGCAAAAATAAAAAAAATAAAAAAATACTTTTCAAGCATGTTACTATTTTATGAACCTGTCTTGTCGATACATATTTTCCATACTGCCGTGTGTTGACATCCAATAAACGTTATCTATCTATTGTATTATACTCATATGGGACACGTAAAGCAAGTAATTTCAATCTATTTTAGTGTAACGTTTAAATGGACCTATAACGCAACTCGCCCGTATTCGCGAGGATGAAAATCAAACAAACCACGCTACCTCTCTGTTCTCTGATTATTTTGTGAATCTGGCCTTTGGATAGTCATATAGTTGAACTCTATTTCTAAAATTTGTTGTATTTATAATGTAAATACTGTAAACACTAACAGCGAATGTGATTTGTAAACTGTGATTAAATCGTAACTCGTCAAGGATCTTTCTAATCTTATTAAAAGAATTGTGCCACTTACAAAGTATTTGGACAATTTAATGTTAAATTAAGGTCACTGAATTTTAAGTTACCAACAACAGTTCAGGTAGGAATTTGCTGGATGTTTTTCCACATGTGTGGTCTTGCCGCATTTCCTGGAAACTTTGAATCCACTGGACAATGGATAAACAAGAATGTGGCTAACAGGTTGGGGGGAAGTGTGTGTGGTCACGGTAACATTCCTTGCAGAGACACATGCTAGCAGCAGTTGACGTGTGTGTTTTTGTCCTTTTTCGTCGTGCTTGCTGTATTATTTGGTTAGTCATGGCAGTACGTGGTAGGTCTCAAAAAATTATTCTATCGTAGAAGACTACGAAATTATCAGTAATCATCTGTTGCTCCGGGAGATGGGGAATGTTCGGAGTCTCTTACGTGCTTTTGAGGTGAATTTTCTTTAAATATTATGGTGGTTTGCCAGACCTAAACTTATTCGCAACATGTTCAAGTGACCTACTTGCGCAATTTCCAGCAGTTTGTGCAAACGTAGTCAGTGTATTGACGGATACATGTGGGCGTGTAAGCAATGTGGAGCAAGGAAAATGTACGTTTTGGTTCTTTTTTTTTGTAAAAAGTAAACTAGAACTGTCGCAACTAATCATTTTCATATACTGTTGGGCAAGAAACGTCGAAGGAAAATTTGGCTTGGGAAGCTGCACAAGTCCAGAATCTACACATACGAAAGTGGACTGGACCAACTATTGTCGCGAATGGGTTGCGGCACATCCTGTAGAGATAGGTGGCACTGACAAAAACAGTGATTCCATAAGAGTGGAAATAGGCGAAATACATTTTTTTCATAGGAAGTACCACCGTGGCGAAATGAGAGACAAACAATGCGTTTTTGGAGGCATTCAGCGAGGAACCAAGAAGTGTTTTGCTGTCGAGGTAGCCGACAAAAAGGAAGAAACATTGTTATATCACATTCGGCGACATATCCTTCCTGGCACATTAATTATGACTGATGGATTTCCGTCATACCGTAACTTAGAGAGAGCTTATGGGGGTAAATATGCCCACGAGGTCGTCACCCATAAGGAAAACTTCGTGGATCCGGACAATCCGCAAATACACAAACAAAGTGTGGAAAGTTTGTGGTCGTGGATCAAGAGAAAAGTTAGATTCCAATACGGCACGTCAGATGAACTTTTTGGTACGTACTTAGATGAATTCCTGTGGAGGAATAATTTCCAGAAAAACGAATTGTTTCCGCAGTTCATCGCCACCATATGCGAACAATACCAGTTCAATTAAGCATTGCACCACCTACCTCTCCTGTGGTAACACCTTCATTACACTCAGTCGGTTCCTTTTGGAGCCAAAGGCTATTTAGAGCCCGGCTCTTTATTGAGCCAAAAATTAATCATAAACGGCAATATATGGTCAGACTTACAACCAGTGGCTTGGCTAGTTTAACAAGGCCCCCGGCGCTGCAGCATTAAATACTAACAAAAAGTTTAAGTGTAAGAAGGAAGGAGTTTTAGGAAAATATGCAAATGTTGACTTAAGTCATGAAATATAAAGTAATTATATCTAGAATCTTTAATATTTCAAAAAATAACTCCTTGCTTTTTTTTTCTCCATAGTATTCTAAAAAGAAAGTTTGTCGTGATAGAATGAAGTAGCAACCATTTTCACAGTAATAGCGATAATTAAGGCACTAAATTCGTTTTCAATGTAAATTAGTTGTTTCAGTTTTTAAAACTTTAACAATACAAGTAGGAAATCTATCTCCCGGTATTTTTAACTAGCATACTTACTTCTTTCAAAATTTTACGACGAAGCTTCATGAATAAGAGGTAAAGCTCTAACCTCTCTTTTGCGAGTACGCGGATTCAAGCCCCGCCGGATATCCAATTTCAGTTTTCCATGGTTTCCGCTCCAGGTGAATGAAAAAATTAATTCAAAATGTCGTAACCGAATTCTTTTCCGATCCCAGTTCCCACTACCCTCCTGCCTCAAATGACATTGGCATCGAGGAGGCGAAAAAATACTTCTGGCCGATCGCACTCTGGATTTAGGTTATTCAACTGCCGGCATCGCTAGCGAAGTCGCAAGAGCGCTAGTTCCACTTTGTCGAGGTTGCTCAGTCCCTTGTTATATTTTCCTTAGTATTCGACGACATCAAAATCATTGGAGAGGGAAAGTGATGGGGGACAAGGCATGGTAAGGAATGCGGCTGTTATCTTTTGAATGAACCATGTGTCACTCGATTAATCATACCGAGCGTAGTTGGTAAGAGGTAACGCTCTGGCCTCCCATTCGGGAGGACGATGATTCGAATCCCTGTCTAGGCGTCTATATTTATATTTTCCATTTTTATAGACACCCTTTTCTAGTATATCGAAAAAAAATATCATTTCCATTTTACAAATCCAGATTATTCGAACTGGAAAAGGAATCATCCGTTTCCTTCAAGATACAGACATAGGAATTAAAAAAACTAGACACAAATGAAATTTTACAATGTTACCACCTGTTTGATTAACAACATTTTTTTTTTCAAAATCTTTTCTAGTATAAAATAGCATGGTAGCTGTAATGGCAAAAAGAAATGAGAAATAAAATTCAAATACACTTCCGGTATTGAGTTTTTGAGGGCGGACGACAGGACGACTGCTGCAAGAAGCATTGGTTGCTGTTCTTGTCCCGAAATCTCCTCCATCATTAATCAGCTCGACGGCAACGAAGCGTAAAGCCATAAGAATTAAGAATAGTTCAAGTATAAAACAGAAGAGCGTATGTGTGGTTATAAGCGGATAAATTATATTGTTAACATACTATCAATCCATATCACCATAATTGATAAATATAAATCTTAAATGTGGAGAAAGTTCTTTTTTTGTAGTAAAAATAATGTACTTCATAGAAGGCAGATCCTTCATTCGTTCTTCACGAAACCACATTACTGCCCAATATATATTTTATTGACATCTCAATAATATACTTTGGTTAGTTTAAAAATATTATTTGTTATTGGGTCGGTTCAGTAGTCACAGACAATTCTTAATACTTTTATTTGTAGCGCTCATTTTTTGTTGTATTTAACATTAATTTACACATCGAATCGGTATTCATAACGTACGGTTATCATTTTGTAAGCGATTACAACCTAGTAGTATCCCTGTCAAAAATTTAACAGTTACCAAATTTGTATTTTATATTATCTAGTCGAGATTCAAATGAAGGAAGATGTAAATCCATCTTGGGTAAGACGAGAGAGATGTCAATAGTAAAATGAAAGGATTTATACAGGTGAGTTGCGTTATAGGTCCATTTAATCGTTACGCTAAAATAGATTGAAATTACTAGGTTTACGTATCCCATACGAGTATCATAGAAACCGATAGGCTGAATAACGTTTATTCGATGTCAACCCACGTCAGTAAGGAAAATATGTATTGACAAGACAGGTTCATAAAATAGTAACTTGCTTAAAAAGTAATTTTTTTCACATTTGCTGCAAGTAGTACAATTACTTAATAGTTCTGAGACTTTAAAGCTTTCATTGGGAAGCAAACCTGACCGGTAGCAACGGCTAGTGTACTTATTTCGTTTTTCCTTAATTGGGAGGTCCAATTTTTCCTCGTGTTTAATGGATTGTACCTGTTTGCTGGTAGGGGGAATTATGGAGTACTCAAGTCACCGCCGCCCTGAGAATGTCACCGCCGCCCTGAGGTTTAATCTAATTGCAATGGAGCACAGGCTCCGGTGGCAATTTCCCTACACACCCATCTTCCCCCTATCCAGCACCCACCTTCATTTGCCCTCTACAAATTTTATCTTTAAATTCTTTCAAAGTTTTCAGTAAATTATTCATCATTACTGTTGGTAACTCATTCCAATCCCTGACACCCTTACCTAAAAAAAAAAGAGAATATTCCTCCACCCTTGTGCCTGAAATCGAGTGCCAGCTTGTGGTCATGGTCATCTTTACCCCTTCCATGCACTACCTCTTAGACCTATGAACCAACTTTGCGCAAAATACAATTCATTCATTTTCCATTGATCCAAATATAAGAGACTGGCTCTGTGGGTTGTCGAAAGTGTCAATTTACACATAAACAATTGCGTAATAAAATCATACATACACCAGAAGATGTATATTCATAGCATACATAGTACATTAAGCAACTGCATAACAAAATAATACATACACCATAAGATGTGTAGTCATAGCATTCATAGTAAATTAATCATGTGAACTACATTTACCTTAGAAATAAATTCTTCGACAGAGAAGAAGGAGTTGTCAATTAAAAATTCTTTCAATTTTTTCCTCAATTTATTCTTACCATCTGTTAAACATTTAATATGTTAGGAAGCTTATTGAAAATAAGTATCCCCGAATATCGGATCTCTTTTTGAACAAATGACAGTGACTTGTAATCCTTGTGAAGATCATTTTTAGTCCTAGTGCCATAAATGTGTATTTTACATTTGTTTCAAACAAAGTATAATTTGTCACTACAAAGGACATCAATGTGTATATATACTCAGCCACCAATATTAAAATTCCTAACTCTTTGAACAGTTCTCTCCATGAAGTTCTATTGCTAAGCCTACACATAATTCTTATTATTCACTTTTGGGCTCTATACACTTTGTCTCTATGGGTAGAATTGCCCCAGATTATTCCATAAGACAATAAGCCGCGAAAATAAGCAAAATAAACTAGCTGCCTCATATGGAGATCACCTACAGCTGAAATCGTAGGAATTTCAAATGTGGCTGCACCCAATCGCTTTAGTAAGTCGGTAACATGTACCTACCTTCCAATTTAAATTGATCAATATAAAAATCTGGAGATTTAACACACTCTGTATCTGGAATGGACTGGCCTGCAAATTTTATGTCTATATCTGGTGTTTTTTTTTTGTTTTTTTTATTTATCAATCTTGTTCCATGGATCCCTGCTGAGGAAGTACCTCTGGGATGTGAAACATGTCATTGTTGATACATATACACATAATATGAGTCATATCATAGTAAATATATATATATATATATACATATTTTACAAATACAAGAAATAATAATAAACATACATTTTTGCAACTGAGTTTTGCTAACGTCATAATGAGTACAATTAATTATTTTCTTCAAATTCTTGAATGGAGTAGAAGGAGTTGCCAATAAGATAATCTCTAAGTTTTTGTTTGAATACATCTTTATTATCTGAAAGCTGTTTTATACGATTAGGTAGTTTATTAAACAGATGTATCCCAGAATAATTAACTCCTCTTTGTACTAATGACAGAGATGTTTGTGTTTTATGCAAGTTATTTCTGTTTCTTGTATTGAAACTGTGTACCTGTGAATTAGGTGTAAACAGGTTAAAATTTTCTATGACAAAGCTCATGAGAGAATATATATACTGAGAATACATTGTAAGAATATTGAGTTTCTTAAAGAGTTGTCTGCAAGAAGTTCTTGGTTTTACCCTACACAGAAACCTAATAGCTCTTTTCTGTGCTATGAAAACTTTTTTACTTTGTGAAGAGTTTCCCCAAAAAATTATGCCATATGACATTACTGAATGAAAATATGAGGAGTACACCTGTTTCATTAATTCTAGATCTGCTGTTAGAGAAAGTGTTCGTATTGCGAAGGTGGCACTACTTAACTTTGCCAGTAGTGTAGTGATATGATCATGCCAACAGAGTTTCTGATCTATTTTAATACCAAGAAATTTTATACTCTCTGTTTCTAAGATTGTGTTGTTTTTATAGTTTATACATATATCTGGCTGTGCATAGTTTTTTGTTTTAAACCTAATATAATGTGTTTTTTTCATAATTTAATTTTAATGAATTTGCCATAAACCAATTTGCTACTACTCTAAGTACTTCATTTACATTAAATTCTATAGTACTGTTTGGTGTTTTACGCACAGTCAGGTTAGTGTCATCTGCAAATAAAACACTCTTAACTTTGTCGGATAAATTTCCAGGAAGGTCATTGATGTATAATCTGTGTGATGCTCTGAATTGCACGTATTGAATTTTATCAATGTTTAAAGACAAGCTATTAGCTGTAAACCATTTTTTATGAAGTTCAAAGACATAATTTGAAATATATTCTTTAGATAAATCTGAAGTATTTTTAGTTTTTATGTTTGTGTCATTTGAAAATTGGACAAATTTTGAGTTTTTAGATGAAAAAACGGGGTAGATCATTTATATATATTAAAAACAGCACTGGCCCCAATATAGAACCCTGAGGAACTCCACATCTGATTAATTACCACTCAGAAAATAGTGGACCACTTCAGACAGCCTCAAAATCCTCTAGTGACACTTCCTGTTTTCTATTCAGATGGAAAGAACCAAGCCATTTATTAACAATGTCATCTATACTATAATACTTTTATTTATTTATTTATCAATCTTATTTTATGGATGCCTGATGAGGAAGGACCTCTGGGATGTGAACCATGTCATGGTTAATACACATACAAATAATATGAGACATAATCATAGTAAAAACAATTATATGTTCCAAAGACAAATAAAGAGAATAACGATAAACATTAATTTTTACAACTGAATTTTACAAAAGTCACATTGAATACAATTAATTAATTTTTTAAAATTCTTGGATGGAGTAGAAGGAGTTGCCAATAAGATAATATCTCAGTTTTTCTTTAAATATATTGTTACTATCTCCAAACTGTTTTATACTCTTGGGAAGTTTATTAAACAGATGTATAACAGAATAATTAACTCCTCTTTGTACTAATGACATAGATGTTATTGTGTTTTGTGAAAGTTATCCCTTTTTCTTATATTGAAATTGTGTACCTGTGAATTAGAAATAAACAGGTTAAAATGATCTATGACAAAGCACATGAGAGAATATATATATTGAGAAGTCATTGTAAGAAAATTGAGTTTTTTAAGAAGTTTTCTGCAAGAAGTTCTTGGTTTTATCCTACACAACATCCTAATAGCTCTTTTCTATACTATGAAAACTTTTTTGCTTTGTGAAGAGTTTCCCCAAAAATTTATGCCATATGACATCACAGAATGAAAATATGAGGAGTACACCTGTTTCGTTTATTCTAGATCTGCTGTTAGAGAAAGTGTTCGTATTTCAAAGGTGGCCCTACTTAACTTCTTCAGTAGTGAAGTGATATGTTCGTGCCAACAGAGTTTCTCATCTATTTTAATACCAAGGAATTTTATACTCTTTGTTTCTAATATTGTGTTATTTTTTATAGCTTACTTGTAAATCTGACAGTGAATATATATTTTTTTTTAACCTAATATAACGTGTTTTTATAAAATTTAATATTAATGAATTTGCCTTACACCAATTTGCTACTTCACTAAGTACTTCATTTACATTAAATTCTAGATTGCTATTTGGTGTTTTTCTCACAGTCAGGTTAGTGTCATCTGCAAATAAAACACTCTTAACTTTGTCAGAAAAGTTTCCAGGAAGGTCATTGAAGTACAACAAAAGAAGAGGGGTCCAGGGACAGAACCTTGTGGAATTCCAAGTTTTATTTTCTCCCAGTCTGATGAAGCATCTTTACTTATTTTAGAATAAAAAATGGAAACTTTGTGCATTCGAATTCCCATGTAAGATTTAAACCATTTACCTGCGGTTCTATAAATACCATAGTATTCCATTTTTCTTCAAAGTAATTCACGATTTACACAGTCAAATGCGTTTGCAAGATCACAAAATATTGCTTCAGGGCTCATTTTACTATTCAGTTCCTCAAATGTGTTATTTAAAAATGAATATATAGCCATTTCTATAGATGATCCTTTCTTGATCCTAAATTGTGATTTAGTAAGGATATTATTTTGTGTAACATGTTTTATTACTTTACAGTACATAACTTTTTCAAAAATATTTGAGAATCCTGAAAGTAATGAAATGGGACGATAGTTATCTACTCATGTTGCTTCTCCTTTTTCAAACACCGGTTTTACAACTGCATATTTTTGTCTATTTGGAAACACACCTTGTTTTTCATTACAAATGTGGGCAAGTACACGATTGATACGATGTGATTATCTTTTCAGTAATTAGCTTGAAATATTGGCATAGCTAGAAGAATTTTTAGGTTTTAATTGTTTCATTAGTTTATTTCTTTCTGAGACTGTTACTGGAGGCAATTGCATTTCCACAAATCTATTTGGGAAAGAAGTCTGAAGAAGCCTTAGGGCACTATGTGGGGATTGCTTTTCTATGCCTAATTTCTCTACAGCTGAAGTAAAATGTTTGTTAAATATTTCACAGACATGCCCTACTTTTCTATGAACAAATCCATTTTGTTCTATTTTTATGTCTTTAGACTGATTTACAGATTTTCCTGTTTCAGTTTTTACTATATTCCATATAGTTTTCATCTTATTGCCTGGATTCTCTATTTTATCTGATATATATCTCTTCTTGGTATTTCTTATTACATATCTTAGTATTTTAGTATAAAGTTTGTAATGAGCTTTCAGTGTATAGTTATCTGATTCTCTTACTTTTAAGTACAGGTTCCTTTTTGTTTTACAAGATACTCTAATACCCTTTGTTATCCATCCCTTACCCAGTTCATTGTTTGGAGTATTGACAACTTTCCTTTTTTTGAAACTTCCTTTGAAAAGTGTTAGAAACATATTGAGAATGGAATCAAATTTTTCATTAACACCCTGTGCATTTTACACTTCTGACCATTGTTCATTATTTAAGGAAACTATTAAATGTTTTATATTGTTTTCATTAATATTTCTTCTATATACCCAGCTTTTCTTTATCTGTTTAACAGTGTTTCTGGATTTGATACATAACAGCTGGGCATCATGATCTGAGATACCATTTATTACTGGAAGTATGTTTCAATTACCGTGTTGAGAAATATCCATAAAAAAATTATCAATTGCAGTTCTGCTATTATTTTATATTCTAGTAGGGAAATTTACAAGTGCCGTTAAGTTAATAGACAACATCAAGGCTTCCATATCTAGTCTCTCATTGCTGTGATGGAGAAAAAGTTAACATTAAAATCTCCACATAAAACTAATTGTTTGTTATTTTTTAAATATAGTAGCAAAGACTCTGATTGAGATAAAAAGTCTCAAATTTCCTGAGGGGGCCCTGTAAATTCCTATTACTATGAACTCTTCCATTTCCATATTCTTCAGTACCAGATTAACCACGTAGCGGGAGGTGGCAAATGCTACGGGCCTCGCGCCTACTAGGGGGCTTCGCGCCTCCTAGGGGGCTTCGCGCCTCCTAGGGGGCTTCGCGCCTCCTAGGGGGGCACCGCACCTAGGCTAGCTGGCGACCTTTTTCTTTTTTTTTTTTTTTTTTTTTTTTTTTTTTTAGCACTACAATTTTCCTCCAGACGGCAAAAATCTAGGACCTCTTCTTCACATTTGCTACGGGCCTCGCGCTGTCTTAATCCAGCCCTGTCGTTTAGTAACACAGCATTCAAAGTGTTGTTCTATAGAGTACTTACTTACACCTACACTGTTGCATTGAATATTATTTTTAACAAAAACGGCAACTCCCCTTTCTCCATTTTACACCTACAGAAATGAGAACTTTATTTATAATTTGGGATGGACAGCTGAGATATTCCTGTGCCAGACAAATCATGTTCAGATAAGCACAAAACATCCACACTGAAATTTCTGGAATTTTGAATCTCTTCTAGGCATTAGGTAATGTCATCTGTTTTACTAAATATTCCCCTTATATTTTGATGGAGAATAGTGGTCTGAACACTTTGATTCAATGAATTTAAATTGTTTACTTTATTAGTACATATTGTTATGTCAGATAGAATTTCTAATTTCAATAAGTTTTGATCGGGAGAGACGTTAATTTCTTTTAGACATCTTAATACATTTATTTTATTTACCCTAAAAAAGGCCGCGACTTAACACCACCTCCTTCACTCACCTGACATCCCCTGATCTCATCAGCAATAAGAAGTGAAAGCTTCCTTTTACCTCTGAGATTCAGATGGAGTCCATGGCAAGTATAAATGTCCCTACCAATGCAGGCCACATCTATCAAATCAATGTGTCTATTTACTGGCTGCAAGAGAACCCTTTCCAACGATGTATTTGTATGCCTAATATTATGCCACATCCAGGGTTTATCATAACACTCAAGCAAACCCACAAATCCCACATACCTGTCTGAGGTCATGAAGAAGCATCACGAAAATTTCAATGATGATCTCACAGATGCAAAGTTTATGATCTAGCTGAAAATCGGTTGTTTGAGTTATGATTCTTCTTGACAAAGTACCGGAAGAATAAATGATAATTTGTTCGTTCTGAAAACAGATAATCCATAGATAACAATGTATTTCAAAAGAACTCTAATTTACGAGATATCACTCTAAACGATCACTCTAATTATCACTCTAAACAACACGTAAACTCTCCGGTCTTTGGATTCTGTTGGTATTATTTATTGATTCTATAGCTTCAGTTAATTATATCTACAATTTTTATCAAATATATAATGCAAAAAAGAGAAGCATCCAGAAGCAGAAGAAGAAACAAAATAGAACATCATGGATTGAGAGGGTATGTGATGTTATTACAGTGATTAAAAAGTCGAGTCAGATTTACGAAGAACCTGTCTGTATGAGCCCACTTGTCAGTATGACGTTGCGCCCCTATTGGGCTGGATGCAACCAATAATTCGTTTGGGAAGACTGTTGTGAAGCAATTGTACCCTCTTCTGGGGCACGCTGGTCTAAACTGTTGTAACTGGTCCTTTATATCCAGGATACTGTCACTGGGCCAGAGCTGATGTCTAGGTTGGTTCACACAAGTTCTGTTGGAAACATATCCGAGGAACTCGTTGGCCACGGGAGTACTTCATCATGACGCAGACAGTTCAGAAAGACACTTGCAAACTGAGGACGAACATTGTCCTCTCGAAAATAGCACCACGATACTGTTGCATGAGAGGTAATGCCTGAGGAGGCAGTATATCAGTGATGTATGGTTGTACCGTCATCCCACGATCAATACCAGCCGCGACCTGAAGTCATAACCGTTGGATAACCACGCCGTGACGCCAAGAGTAACGCAGTTGTGCCTCTCCAAAACATTGGAAGAATGGAATATCGCCCCAGATCGCCACTATGCCCACCGACGATGGTCATCCAGAGTAGTGCAGAACCGCGATTCATCACTCAACTCAGTGCGACGCCATTCACCAGCAGTGCATACTTTCTGGCCGCGACACCACGTCAAACGCAGCTGTTTGTGTTGTGGTCTTAATGGCAGCCTACGCATTGGACGGGATTCCCTAGTCTGGCTGCAACTAGTCTCCGACCAATGGCACAGGTTGACACAAAATGAGCAGGGATACCGTTACTCGTTCTCGGAGGCAGGCAAATGCGTGAAGGTGTAAGAGTCCTGTCTAAGTGACAGAAATGAAGGGTAGCCGAGTGGTTGATTTGTGGACGTCTGATGTGGCGGGAATCTAGAGGAGAGTTTACTAACCTCGTGGCGATTGTTTAGCTGAAGAAATCTCTTGCATCTTGATACGAAGCTCTTCTATCCAGTCTAGTGGGCTATTAAAGATGATGTTAAGTCAGGATTAATTAGACACCAGCTGATTAATAGGTTCAGCAACCCAGGATAAGGAAGACTAGCTCGTGTTAAGTGGCTAGTTGAGAATCTATCCTGATAAATGATAACAGGCGGCTAATAGTTCACAGAATCCCATTTAATGATCAGTGAAGACTGTAGGCAATACATTTGATAATATGACCTGCAAGGATCTGTCCGGCTACGCCTATGAACGATGCTTCTGCATCTAATTGAAGATAGACTGAATAATTAATGATTGATTGAATGGACACTGAATGGCTAGATGGAATGCCTGACCCCACGATGTTACGAAGGCCTACTTGGTGTACAGAATGAGGCTGAAGAGAGTTGGCCTAGCTGTTAGTTACCCATGATGATTTGATTAAAGCTACTCGCGGACTGAGAGCGAGAAATATATCTTTACTTCGGAGGTAGACCCTATTGACGTCATTAACCAGTTCAAATCGGTGCTGATGATTAACTCAGTACATCAGCAGGTTTTGTGAATAACAAGTCCATGCTGAGGTAGCGCTTTGCAACCTGGCTTGGCTGCCTCTAACTGCATCGAATATTACTTTTATTAAAATCTATGATTATTATAAAATAAATCCCTATGAATCAAATACGATACTGACAAAGGGTTTACGACAAGGTTAGTACACAATACGACCATCCTCCCTTGTGGTGGTCAGGAGTGAACAACCAGGACATTGACGACGCGTATGCCTGCCCTCACTTCCTCATGCAGTCCAACATCGGACTACTATCATATCTTAATTCCACAAAAGTCTGCAAACTGCATAATTCAGCTAGCCAGATAAATGGCGACCCACCGTGAGGCCACTTTCAAACTCTGTCACTGCTGACAACGCTGTCACGAGTACGCGGCATGTCCGGGTCCTTAACAGTGATCACTCAGCATCTGACGCTGTTTTCTCGCCTCATATACCCTGCAGGCCTACCAACAACACGAAATATAAACTACACTAATGCATTCTGGTGGCAGTTCTGTCACAGAAAATTGTAACTCTAAAAATATCTATACCCACCTATGGTTTATGTCTGTACGAGGTTTCATTAACATTTGGTCCTGTCATCCAGGTGCTTCAATTTTTGCTGTCAGTCGTAGTAGGTTAGGATACATGGGCAGGGCCGGCGCTAGGAATTTCGGGTCTGGGGTAAAATGGGCGACCTGTTTTTTTAAGCTCTACAAACTAGAGGTGGGCAAGGTGACTCACTAAAAAGAGCGGTGTTCATTTGATCACTCTACGAAAAGAACTAGTTCTTTTGAACGGTTCACTAGCTCAGTTTTATTTGAGACCTTTTTTTTTTAGGTCTCACCTCTCAGAATCCGGTTACACCCCCACTTTTCGATCAAATACCCCCTTAAATCGACTTTGATGCAATTAGTAGACTTTTTTTTTTTTTAGCTGTACAGTCCACAAAACCCACGTGAACAAACTCTTCTTGATCTTCGGAACTAGCCGACTTATGACAGACTTATGACCGACTCACCAATTCACCTAGAAGAACTACCGTTCACTTTTAGTGAGCGACTGCTCACTCGCTCTTTTAAAAGAACTGCTCTAAAGAACTGATTCAATCGCGAACGACCCATCTCTACTACAAACTAGCCGGGCGACAATGGGCGGATTCTTGGCTTCGAGGCCTGGGTGCCCCTGCAGCCGGTGATCGGGGCCCCCCATCAGCCGGCGGGCCCGGGTACATTTGACCCGCTTAACCCTCCCTAACGCCGGCCTTGTACATGGGAAACTTAAATAATATGACTACATCAATAATCTGCAGTGGGATTAATGCCATTGTGTAAATTAATTTAGATGTTTATGATTTATTAGTAGAAGAAAAACAAAATACAAACGCATTATTGGGCATAGCAAGATCCACCTAAGTAAAGCAACGAGGAAACACTAGTCATATGAAAATATTTTTAGTAGTTCTTTGATAATAGTATCTTTGAGGTAAACCTGAAAAATGTTTGTGTAAAATATCGCAGGACCGAGGTGATAAAGAAGCTGTATTGTTAGTCAATTGAAGATAGAAGGAGGAAAAAAAGAATGCTGGGAATATACAAGGCATATGTTGGTGATGAGGCTTGAAGGATATTGGTCGAAGAATTAGAAATGGTGCATGGAAGCGAAAAGATGACTATGACCACAAGCTGGCACTCAATTTCAGGCACAAGCGAGGGAGGAAATTTTATATTGTCGGTGACACATATTTGAACAAATTACCAAGTGATGAATAATTTACCAAAAACGCTGAAGGACTTTAAAACTTTTAAACCACAAAATTTATATAGTGAGGAATTTAGCACTCAATATAAAAAATAATAAGAAGAAAGTAATAATTAGGTGATTAAGGTAAATGTCGCAATTTCATTAACTAATTAATCTTTTCATCTCAGATAATTATGTTACACTCATAAAATAAAAAAGACAAAAATGTCTAATAAACATAGGGCTGCAAACTAATAGTTTCGGAATTAATAATAGGTCCGAAATGGAGCCTCACCCCTTTGGCGTAAGGTAGTCACCTGTATGAGCCAAGAGGACCTCGAAGAAATCAAGGAATTCCTAGAAACTAAGAATATAAGATACAGCATGGACTTCCAAGAAAACACTCGGTATTCAACAACGGGTATTGAACAAAAAGAAATAGCTCCAAGGACTCCTGCAACATGGATGAGGGAACACTCCAAGATGACAATTCCTCCTCACAGCCTGCACCAGACAGGAGAGAGCCTGAGGCAACCAAGTCCACCACCCCGGCCAGCAGCCAAGTCATGAAAAGGAGCATACTAAATTCCAACAACAGGCCACAGAAGCGGAGACCGATGGCAACGTTACAGCAATGCTTCCGCTGCCAAGGCTTCGGGCATCAAGCTTCTGACTGTCTCAAGCAAGTGCACTGCGTTCGCTGTGGAGGGAGCCATAACAACTTAGTTTGCACACGTCCGCGTGACGCAACGCTGACGTGTGCAAACTGTGGTGCTGACCACGCCGCCAGTTATTGGGGATGCCCCATAAGAAGAAAGCTTCAAGCAGCCATCAGAAGCCGTCAACTCCAGCACCAACCCAGTCACTCCCAACGAATGGGAAGACCGGAAGGACCTCAGAGATGGTCACCAAGCCACTTCAATAATCATCCGCCGACCAGCTCAAATGATCAACACGGGCATCAATGCTGTAATCAAGAGCCAAGACGAGCAAATCAGCTGGGAAAATCGTCGACTTGTTAACGCAACTGATTGCGGCAATGATCCTCAACTGACCGTACGAAAACAGTTAGATATCGAACAAATAAGAATATCAAAAGGGTTTCCACACAGTCACTACAGTCAAAGCCGGTTTTCCCCCAAAGTGTGCAGTTCAAGAAAATAAAATCCATCACCATCAGTGAAACCACAGATAAAGCTACGGTGCTGTATAATACCGTTGAGGCAGTGGGAAAAAAAAACTCTCAGTTCCGTCCGTTGCGGTCCTCACTAATCACGCAAGAGTATGGTGAGGAAGCGGTGTCCTGCCTCACCTAGAGCTGTAAGAGTAACGATGTATTCGTTACTGAGTAACGGGTTCGTCGCCTGACTCGAAGTATCGAATCGTTACTCACAAATTCATTTCGTTACTCGCATGTTTCGTTACTCCCGTTTGTCGTATAAATGCGAACAAGTTCCTGCTCCCGCAGGTAACTAATTTTGACAATATGAAGACTAATTTTGTAGTTTTTATTTTCTTTAACATTAAAATTTGATGTTCATAATTTGTAAATAGAAAATTTGTATGGATGATTTGAGATAGTTACTATTTTTTCATTGATCGTTCATTAGTGAGGTTTATTGATTTCAAATATTTATGAAATTTCTTTAAGATTTGATACCTTCTATTTTATTTCATAGTGTAATTTACAGTATAAAAGAGTTGTCTAATAGTTTGTGATATACATCTTTACACTTGTGTTCTAATAATTTTTAATTAAATTGCAATTGAGTGCACGCTAGGGTGGCAATCAGTGGCGGATCCAGGGGGGGGGGGGGCTAGTGGGCTGAAGCCCCCCCCAAAAGCAACGATTTTGGGGACTTTTTTTTTTGTTCTACTGTTTTTATAAGGGCGGCATTCCCCAAACCAAAATCCTGGATCTGCCACTGGTGGCAATTTCCCTACACACTCATCTTCCCCCCTTTTCTACATCCACCTACATTTCCCCCCTACAAATTTTAAATTTAAATACTTTCAACGTTTTTGGTAAATTATTCATCATTTCTCTTGATAACTTATTCCAATCCCTAACACCCTTACCTGAAAAAGAGAATCTTTCTACACC
Organism: Vandiemenella viatica; assembly: GCA_031002005.1. Taxonomy (NCBI): domain Eukaryota; kingdom Metazoa; phylum Arthropoda; class Insecta; order Orthoptera; family Morabidae; genus Vandiemenella; species Vandiemenella viatica. Next base: position 3,397 of record JARYHS010000181.1, on the reverse strand, counting down.
CTTGTGCCTCAAATCGAATGCCAGTTGTGGTCATGGTCATCTTTTCCCTTCCAGCATTTCTTTTAATTCTTACACCAATATCTTTCCATGCCTCATCATCTATATACGCCTTGTACACTGCCATGACCCTCTTCAATCCCCTCCTGTTTTCCAATGAATCCCATTCCAGCTCTTTTTATCGTATCTATTACTGATTGCGTTCTGCGATAATTTCCGGAAACATATATAACAGGCCTTTTTGCAATTCTAGAATTCCATAAACATAGAACAAGTTACAATGACTTTATTCCTTTTGCCTGGTTTTAGTTATTGTATTATTACCGCAGGATCCATGTGAACAATCATCAATGCGGTTCTGGCTTAAATGTTGAATGTTTGTTGTAACCGCGACGCAACAACAATTGCGAATCTAATTGCATGTTTGTCCTGCACCTTTGCTATTGGTTTAAATGTTTTGAATATTGATAGTTTTAAAATGCAACTATTAAAGCGGTACTCAATAGCACTCTGCCTGCAGGCCCTACTTGTTGGTATCTCAACATTTATTTTAATAAATCTATCACAAAGAGACGAAGAATTTTCAAAAATAAATGAAATAATAAAGAAGGACTGGTGAAACCTCCTATTTAAAAACGAAATACTTCGATGTGATTATAATATTTGTTAAATACATGTCCATTAGGCTTTTATGCAGGGTTTTGAGTAGGCTACTTTAAAAAATAACCGTCATTAGTTATTGTCACTAGATATGTCAGTCAGCTGAAAGGTCAGGTGTTTGTTTAGAAATTAGATTATTCTTTCGTATATAATATTCATTACAGTAAATGAAGTGTACATTTATAGGTTTTCCATAAGATTCATGTCCTAATTACTTAACCTTAAGTTTTATCCAAACGAACAACTTACCTAAGCTTATTTTACTAAATAAATAATTTACTTAAACTTTACCAAGTTAGAACCAAGTCCTCCCGTATGCGACCCTATTCGATGCGAATTCGATGCTTCATGCTAGTTTGTATTGTACCGACAGTAACGAGTAACGAAACGATGCTTCGTGCTAGCGCTCGATTGTGCCGAAAGTAACAATTCGAAAGTAACGGGTATTGAATGGTTTAGTAACGAATACATACGGGTACAGAATTTCTCGTTACTTTTACAGCTCTCCAGTCAACACGTTCGCGCCCAGTCGAGACGATATCGATTCATGAGGATGCACCGCCAGTTGAAACTACGTCTCCGGAACCAAGCACTCCAGGCCATTCGTCGGAAGACAACACTGGTGAGCGGCTCACCCCGCTCTACACCACTGCTTCGAATCACCAAGAGGATTCCTGGTCTGAGGTGTCTGGAGGGGTCGATTCATCGTGTATATCATGGTCGTCACTGAAAGCCGCTATCATCGATGCCGACGACTTCAAAAACGAGAAGAATGTCATTTACTTCTATTGCGAGAGCGAAGGCGAGAAGTACAAGTTGAAGCCCGTCACACCGAGAAAGTGGGAGAAATTCTATTACGCCGAGGATATCTCTCTCCAAATGCAGCTCCGAGTCAAAACCAGGGAAAAGCTGTTTGCGTGGGAAATCCCCAGCCAGAACTTCAAGAAACTTTTGAAAACTTTCTTGGATCCGGAACAAGCACAAAACTCCAACCCTATCATCTCGAAAAAGCACGACTCGTCTCACTATGTTCAGCTACCACTCGTCATTTCCAAGAACTTCACGGAGCACGAGTACTTTGCAGATCTCTGCAGCAGCTGAAGCTCAAGCTGCAATGCAGAGTCAGCGATGGAGCAGGAGGCCCCGTCGACATCGACATCTAACCTGAGCAGCAGCAAAATAAGCAATAGGGACGTCCCCCATCAAAAGAAACCCATCAGGACGAGACCACATGGCCGCATGCATGCTCATTGCCAACCCAGCTGCTGGTCACCTTTATGAGCCAAGAAGAACTAAAAGATATCAAGAAATTCCTAGAAACTAGGAATATAAGATACAGTATGGACCTCCAAGAGAACACTCGAAATTCAGCAACGGCTATTCAACAAAAAGAAGCGTCTCAAAAAGACTCTACCAAGATGGATGAGGGAACATTCCAAGCCGGCAGCACCACATCTCGCACAGCATCAGACATTAGCAAGCCTACGTCAACCAAGTCCACCGCTTCGGCCAGTAGCCAAGTCACGACCAGGCACGGAATGAATTCCAATAAGTGGCCACAGAAGCGGAGACCGATGGAAACAATACAACAATGCTTCCGCTGCCAAGGCTTCGGGCATCAAGCTTTTGACTGTCACAAGCAAGTGCGCTGCGTTCGCTGTGGAGCGAGCCATAATAACCTGGTTTGCGCACGTCCGGGGGAAGCAACACCGACTTGTGCAAACTGTGGTTCTGACCACGCCGCCAGTTACGGGGGTTGCCCCGTGAGAAGAAAGCTTCAAGCCACCATCAGAAACCATCAACACCAACCCAGTCACATCCAACGAATGGAAGGACCAGATGGATCACAGAGATGGAAATCAAGCCGCAGAAATAACCATCTGCCGACCAACTTAAATTATCAGCACGCGCACGTATTCTGTAATCAAGAACCAAGACGAGCAAATCAGTTGGGGAAAATCGTCGAGCTGCTAACACAGCTGATAGCGGCAATGATCCCCAACTGACCACAGGAACCCAGTAGGGGGTTTTAATAAAAGGGAGCCGACGGCGTCCAAAGCCATTTTCCCCCAAAAGTGAATAAAATGTGTCGCAAAAATCACCCAACCTGAAACATAGCAGTAAAGTTGCTAATGCAATGGGACTGCAAGAAAAGTCGTTGAGGCAGCAAATAAAATTTTAAACAATCACGCTCTCTTTGAAAGTATCTTGGTTGGTCCTGCAGGTCCTCAATTCATGTCAGAATCAACCATTACAGTTTGAAAGAGTGCCTGATTCCATACGCCGAAGTATTGAGGCATCCACTGCCGTAGACGGACGTCACATTGCGGACTCCGAAACTATGCGTTTGGGACCCTATGTTTATTAGACATTTTTGTCTTGTTTTGCTGCATACTATCACCACTTAAGATATTTTACACTTTTTTACAACCTGTATAATGTGCGAGTGCAGACATTCCTGGTGCACTGATTCACTGTGAGATTCACAGGTGTTCAGCAGGATAGCGTCATAAAAACACAACGTTTCCACAGCTGGTTCTGCTGTCTTCAACAGGTGCGGAAAGCTTCAGGTGAAGAAAGCTACAAGTCACCGCACCTGATAAAGACAGCAGAGCCAGCTGTGGAACGGACGTGTTTTATGACGCTATCTGGCCGAACAGCTGTGAAGCTTACACTGAACCAGGTGTAATGTTTGACACATGTGATGGTGATGTCTGAAGAGCTATATGTACCAAGTTCT